>CAKNYM010048285.1:93884-107984 GCA_932195095.1 Andricus curvator
TTATTGTGATGCATCGATGCGATTCATATTTTCCAAGAGGAATTTTCCATTCCTTTAATTTTTGTTTATTTTTTGTATTCTCAATGAAAATTGCTGTAAATTTAAAAGCTTTCATGAAAAATTTATTATTTATTAAAATTTAAATAAAAAATGTAAGTTATTTGCTGCGCGGGTGTCTCTCAAAGTGAAATGACTGGGCTTAAAATATGCTTTCCTCATTTTATCGAGAAAATTTTTACCATTAGCCAACACAGAGTTTTCCATCATAAAATATTTAATTAGGACAACCATTCTACTAAAAGGATACAGACATAAATTTGAAGGCTAATTTTTTTTGAGGCGACAGAACGGTTAACATTTTTTTTTTATTATTACTGAGAACCCCTATTTTCTATTGCATTATCTTTTTTTTTGCTTGTTAAATAAAAAAAATAATAATAATGACAATGGAAAATGGGGTAAATTGTTTACGGACGGCGCGGCACGTGGCTTATGTTAGATTTTTTAAATTACTAATGCACCCTCGTGGAGAGCTTAACTATTTATTATTTAGAAGATAGTTGAATTTTTAATAACAAAGTTTACTTTTAACCAAGACAGACGAATTTTTAACGAAAGAGTTAAATTTTAGACCAAAATAGATGACCACCAAAATAGTTGAATTTTTAACAAAATAATTAATCTTTAAACAAAATATTTGAATTTTCAACCAAGAAGGTCAATTTTCTTCCAAAAGACGAATTTTTAGCAAAATATATGATTTTTTAACCAAATAGTTGAATTTTCAACTAAAAAAGAAAAGTTTTCATTCAAAAATTTAATCGCTAAATTCTTCGTTTACAAAAATTAATTTTTGATTAAAACAATTAACGAATTTTCAGCTAGTGGAATTTAATCAAAAACTGCAAATTTTCAACGAATTACATTAATTTTCTACCAACTAGTTCAGCTTTCAACCATAAAAGATTAATTTTCAATCTAATAGTTAAATTTTTAATCGACAACATGAATTGTTCACCGAGAAAATTGATGATCTACCAAAAAGACGAATTTTAAAGAATAAACGTGAATCTTCGAGAAAATAGTTAAATTTTCAAAAAAATAGGCCATTTTTAATCAAATAGTAAGATTTTCAACAAAAATTTAATTTTTTTGCAAACAAGTTCAGTTTAGACCAAATAATTTAATGTCCCATTGAATTGTTCAAATTTCAAGCCAAAAAAAAAACGAAATTTCTGCCCGAAAATGTGGAATTTCACGAAAATAAGTGAATTTACAGACAAATAGTCGAATTTTTAACTAAAATGACAAATCTTTAACAAAAAAAAGAAGTCTTCACCGAATAATTCAACTTTAAACTAAGCAGTTGATTTTTTAACAAAAAAAGATTTTAATTTGAAATCAAAAACAGTTGAATTTGTCCAAACAAACTAATTTTGAGCAAAAATTTAATATTTATTGAAAAGTATACATTTTCAATTAAAAATATCAATTTTCAATGAAAAATATCAATTTTAAACCAAGAATGGAATACTCACATTTTCACTTTAAAAAATTAATTTTTAAGAAAAACAAAAAAACAACTAATTTTCGACAACAAACATTTTTTTAAACAAAATAGTTAAATTCTCAACAATATAATTGATCTTTAAAAAAATGCATTTTCAATTAAAAATATTAATTTTCATTAAAAAATGTCAATTTGCAATTAAAAATAATAATTTTAAACCAAGAATGGAATACATACATTCTCAGTTAAAAAAAAAAATTTTAACAAAAAAAAAACAACTAATGTTTTACAACAAAAATTTTTATAACAAAATAGTTAAATTCTCAAGAATATAATTGATCTTTAAAAAAACGGATTTTCAATTAAAAATATAAATTTTAATTGAAAAATATCAATTTTCAATTAAAAATATCAATTTTCAATGAAAAATGTCAATTTTAAAACATCAATGGAATGCTTACATTTTCAGTTAAAAAAATTAATTTTTAACAAAAACAAAAAAAACTAATTTTCTACCGCAAAATTTTTTTTAACAAAGTAGTTAAATTCTCAACAATATAATTGATCTTTAAAAAAACGGATTTTCAATTAAAAATATTAATTTTTATTGAAAAATATAAATTTTCAATCAAAAATATGAATTTTCAATTAAAAATATCAATTTTCAATTAAAAATATCAATTTTAAACCAAGAATGGAATACTTACATTTTCAGTTAAAAAAATTAATTTTTAACCAAAAAAAAACAACTAGTTTTCTACAATAACAACAAAAATTTTAACAACATAATATATAGTTTAATACATAATACATAGTTAAATTCTTAACAATATAATTGATCTTTCAAAAAAAAGGAGAATTTTCAAATAAGAAGATTAATTTTCAAGCCAAAAAGACCAATTTTCTACAAAAAGTTGAATTTTCTACCCCAGAAAAAGGAATTTTAACGAAAAATGTGAATTTACAAGCAAATAGTTAAATTTTCAACAAAAATGATAAATTTTCAACCAAAAAAATGAAATTTTTACAAAGTAGCTAAAAAAAAAAAATATTTTTAATTCAAATATAGAACAGTTGAATTCAACAAAAAAAAGACGAATTTTATTAATTAATTAGGTAATTAATTCCCAACAAAATACATGAATTTTCAACAAAATAGTGAAATTTTCAACTAGAAAATATTAATTTGTAATCAAAATTCTAAATTTTCAACTAAAAATGGAATAGTTACATTTCTAGTTTAAAAAATTAATTTTCAACAATCAAAAAAAATAATTTTTAACTAAACAGTTGAATTTTTAACCAAAAAGATCAATTTTCAACTAAAATGATGAATCTTTAACACAATATTTGAATGTTCAATTAGAAAAAATATATTTTTAAACAAAAATGGGACAGGTACATTTTCAGTTAAAGATTTAATTTAAAAAAAAAAGAAACTAATTTTCAAGAAAATAGTTAAATTTTCAACCAAAGAGAAGAATTTTTACCTAAAATGTTGAATCTCCAACAACAAAACAATTAAATTTCAAAAAAAAGGTTCAACATTCAACTAAATTGTTCAATTTCAAACAAAAATAACATTTTTTTATCAAGAAGATAATTTTTTTATAAAAAAGTCGAATTTTCAAAGAAGTAGTTGAATTTTCAACTAAAAAAGATGAATTTTTAACCAAACGAAATGAATTCTGAACCAAAAACATAATGGTAGACTTTTCAACCGAATACAATTAACTTACGATGACCTTGTGATGCTCTCCACCTGGGGTGATTGCTAGAGAGATTGATCAGTGGCTCGCGTCGTATCGGTTTGTGGAATGAGCACGTCTGTTTTTATCTGAATTGTCTTTTTTTGTTTGTCAACTCTCCGATCAAATAAGGGTTTCTGCCCGGGGCTACGAAACACTAAAAAAGTAAAGTAATGAAAATTGAAAAAGGGCGGCGAATTCGTGGGTGGCCTAGGGCGGCCTACGACCTAAATCCGACTTTTTGTAGACTTTTTTTTTATCAGGTCAAGATAATCCAGCGGATATAATCTAACGCGTTACACCTCGAGCTACCCTTTCTTTATTTTTACCATGACATTTATTGACAAAAATATACTTGGCTGTTTTAAATAACGACGGAACTTTATTTTTCTTTTTTGTCGTTAAAGTTTCGCAATAAAAATAAATCGTTATAAAAGCAGGCGGAACGATTCTGTATTTGATTGTATATACTTATTTTTTCTATGTTATAAAATTGTGTCTATTCCTCGAAAAATAGCCAAGCTCTGGATATGTTGATAAATATTGTCTAAATAATTAATAATTATTGTAAATTTTCAAAGCATCACTCATAGGAAAGAGTTATTTGAAAAACATTTTTTATTGATTCCGTAAAAAAATTAAGCCTATTCGTTGAAAAATGGTCAAACTCTTAATTTGTTTATCTACATTTTTCAGATAATAATTAATCCTTTGAAGTTTGCAGAGCATTATGTAAAAAAAGCCATCAGGAAGATATCCTTACCTAATTCTGTAAACAATTGAAACCATTCGTTTAAAAAATAGCCAAACTCTCCATTTTTCAATCGAAATTGTTTAAATAATTAATAAATCTTGTAAATTTATAAATAAAAATAAAAAAAAGTAATCAGAAAGATATTCTTAGGCGCGTCCGTAAACAAACTGAGCCCGTTCATTGAAAAATGGCCAAACTCTTAATTTATTGAAATAATTAATAAAATTATTGTAAATTTGCAAAGCATCATAGAAAAAGTCATTGGAAAGATATTCTTTGTTAATTCTGCAAGAAAATCGAGCCTTTTCTTTGAAAAATAGCCAAATTCTGAATTTTGAATGAAAATTGTTTAAATTGTTAATTATTATTGTAAATTTACAAAGCAACATAAGAGTCATTGGAAAGATATTCTTAGTTGACTCCTTAAACAAATTGTGCCTATTCTTTGAAAAATAGCCAAACTCTAAATATGTTTATGAAAATTGTTCCAATAATTAATAATTATTGTACGTTTGCAAAGTATCGTAGAAAATAGTTATTCGAATTACATTTTTTCTTGATAACCTGTACTAATTTATCCTATTCGTTGAAAAAGGCCAAGCTCATAATTTGTTTGTGAAAATTGTTTAAATAATTGATAATTCTTGGAAATTTGCAAAGCATCATACAAAGAAGTCATCGGAATGATATTCTTAGTTACTTCTGTAAAAAATGTAGCCTATTTGTTAAAAAGTAGCCGAACTCTAAATTTTTTGTTTAAATTGTTTAAATTATTCTTAATTCTTGTAAATTTACAAAGCAACATAGAAAAGGGTCATCAGAAAGACTTTTCATAGCATTATAGAAAAAAAAGTAAGCGGAAAGATATTCTTATCTAATTCTGTAAAAAATTGAGCCTATTCGTTGAAAAATAGCCAAACTCTAAATTTTTTAATCGAAATTGTTCAAATAATTAATAATTATTGTAAACTTACAAAACATAGTAAAGAGTCATCGGAAAGACAATCTTAGTTGACTCCGCAAACAAATTTTTCTGAATGCGTTCATGAAAATTGTTTAAATAATTAATAATTATTGTGAATTTTCAAAGTATCATACATAGGAAAGAGTTATTTGAAAAACATTTTTTATTGATTCCGTGAACAAATAGAGCCTACTCGTTCAAAAATGGTCAAGCTCTTAATTTGTTTATCAACATTGTTTAAATAATAAATAATCGTTTGTAGTGATGCATTCGAGAAGATTCCGAGAAAATTCGAGATTTTCTTGAAACATGTTCAGGTGCACTCAAAACTTCACGGAGATCGAGAATCTCGAATAAAAAGTTTTGAGATTCTCGACTCGAGATCTCGACATTTTTTGTTCGAGATTCTCGATCTCCATGAAGCTTTGAGTTCACCTGAACATGTTTCAAGAAAATCTCGAATTTTCTCGAAATCGTCTCGAATGCATCACTAATTGTTTGAAAATTGCAGAGCATTATAAATAAATTATTTTATATAAATTAATATTTTTAATTAATGATTATCCACTGTGGGTTGCACTATCCACTGTAGGCAGGTTTCCTATAGTTATTTGCGCATAGAAATGAAGCTTTCATATTAATTAAAAAATAAGGAAAATTCCTAAAGATGGAAATTAAAAATATCTTTGCGCTTTTAGTATAAAAAGGTCTAGATGTCTAGAATAAAAGTATCTTTGTTATTTTATGCTTTTAAATTACGTAAAAGTTTCTTATAACAGTACACTTCACTTTACCTTTTTATTTACTCGTCATTTTACCAACGCATTTTTCACGGTACATTAATCATGTACTGCTGAGTCTGACAGGCGCAGTTATTAGTTTCCAGGCAGTTTTTAAAATTTTGTTATAAAGTGCGTCTTCGGAAATAGAATTTATACTGCATGTGTAATGAGAAATAATATAGATTTTTTTATAGTTTGAAATTTAATGCAAATTAAATCATTTAATTCATAAATATGTTACCCAAGAGCCGCTACCAAATGAAAGGTGTAGTAATGCATTCGAGACGATTTCGAGAAAATTCGATATTTTCTTAAAACATGTTCAGGTGAACTCAAAACTTCATGGAGATTGAGAATCTCGAATAAAAAATTTCGAGATCTCGAGTCGAGAATCTCGAAACTTTTTCGAGATTTTCGAGACGATTTCGAGAAAATTCGAGATTTTCTTGAAACATGTTCAAGCGAACTCAAAACTTCATGGAGATCGAGAATCTCGAATAAAAAATGTCGAGAACTCGAGTCGAGAATCTCGAAATTTTTTATCCGAGATTCTCGATCTCCATGAAGTTTTGAGTGCACCTGAACATGTTTCAAGAAAATCTCGAATTTTCTCGAAATCGTCTCGAATGCATCACTACTGCATGGAGATCGAGAATGTAGAATAAAACATTTCGAGATCTCGAGTCGAGAATCTCGAAACTTTTTATTCGAGATTCTCGATCTCCATGAAGTTTTGAGTTCGCCTGAACATGTTTCAAGAAAATCTCGAATTTTCTCGAAATCGTCTCGAATGCATCACTAGAACGGTTTATGACCCTTTAAATATTATTTACAACAAAATCTTTAACAACATGAATTTCAAGCCTAAATATAAAAACTTTCGAATTTGTTGAATTTGTTTCAACAAAATAATTAATCTTTCAAAATATAAAAACTTTCGAATTTGTTAAATTTGTTTCAACAAAATAATAATAATATAATAAAAATTAAAATTTTTCCACTAAAATGATGAATTTTTAACCTCGTTTTTAATACAGAAAATGAATTTTCAACTAAGAAGAATTCAGGTCAAGTTTTTAACCAAATAGTACAATTTTCAACCAAAAATAATAATTTTCTACAAAAAAATATTATTTGCAACAAAATAATTTATTCTTCTATCATAATTGTTCGAGTTTCAAACAAAAAAGATGACTTTTCAACCGAAAATATAAAATAAAAAAATAAAATTTTTATTAATAATATAATTATATATATATATATAATATTAATATATTTAATTTTAATTAATTTAATAATAATACATTATTAATATAAGATAATATAATATAGTATTATATATATATATATATATATATATATTATATATATATTTATATATATATTTTATATATATATATATATTAATTTAATATTTATTCCTGAATGATCTTTTTTTTTTATAATTGAACTATTTGGTTGAACATTAAACTATTTCGTTGAAAATTAATTTTTTTTTTAAGACACTTATTTACAGGTTGAAAATTTATCTGTTTTGTGGAAAATTTAACAATTTGTTTGAAAATGAACTTTTTTTTGAAAATTCATATTATCTGGCTGAATATATTAATATTAATTTTTTGTTAAGAATTCGTCTTTTTCGGTTAAAAAATAAATTTTTTGGTAGAGAATTGAAGTATTTGGTTGAAAATTCAACTATTCGGTTAAATATTAATTTTTTTGTTAAGGGAACTTATTTTCAGGTTAAAAATCTATCTGTTCTGTAGGAAATTCAACTATTTTGTTGAAAATTAATTTTTTGTTGAAAATTTTGATTCAATGTTTGAAAATTGAACAATTTTGTTGATAATTTTTTTCTTTTTGGGTTAAAGATTTTACTGTTTGCTTGAAAGTTCTACTGTTTTATTGAGAATTAATTTGTTGTTAAAAACTTGTCTTTTTCGGTGGATAATTAAATTTCTTGGTTGATAATTGAACTATTTGCTTGAAAATTCAACTATTTGTAGGAAAATTTTTTTTTTTTTTGAAGACACTTATTTTCAGGTTGAAAATTTATCTGTTTTGTAGAAAATTTAACTATTTGGTTGAAAATGAACTTTTTTGTTGAAAAATCATATTATCTGGCTGAATATTCAATTGTTTAAAAAAACTAGTTTCTTTTTGGGTTGAAAATTCAACTATTTTGGTTCAAAATTCAACTATTTTGTTCATAATTTGTTTGTTTTTTATTGAAAATTCTACTGTTTAGTTAATTAACAACTTTTTGTTGAAAATTTTTAATAATTTTTAATAAAAGAATTTTTAATAAAATAGTTGAATAGACAATTAAAAGAGATGAATTTACAAATAAATGAATTTTCTACAAAACAAATGAGTTTTTAAGCTGAATATATAATTTTTCAACATAAAGAAATTTAAACAACTACAAAAAAAACTACATAAAGAAATTTAACAAATTGTTTGAGAGTTGAACAATATTGTAGCAAGTTAATTTTTTTTAGTCGTGGATAATTCATTTTAATTCTTGAAAATTTATTTTATTTTTTTGTTGAAAATTCATCTATCTGGTTGAAAATGCAATATCCTTCGACTCGAAGTCTTATGAATTTCAAGCGTTTCAAATTGAATTCAATATGTTACCTACATTACTTTTATTTCAAAAATTTATTCCCTTATTTTCGTGAAAAATCACCCTATTTCCCCTTTTTCGACAGCATTTCGGGCTGTAAAGTCTGTATTTATTATTTATGATTATATCACTCTCATGAAAATATTCGTTTGGTATCACGGAGAAAAATGGATTTCGAAAAATAGGGACTGAGTCCTGTATTTCCAGCAATTTGGATCCAGGATGAATTTTTCTGGAAGAGTACTGTGGCAGCATGGAGTGCCTGCCTACAGTGGCAGCATGGAGTGTCTGCCTTCGGTGGCAGCATGGAGTGTCTGCCTACAGTGGCAGCATGGAGTGCCTGCTTACAGTGGCAGCAGGGAGTGCCTGTTCACAGTAGCAGCATGGAGTGCCTGTTCACAGTAGCAGCATGGAGTGCCTGTCTACAGTGGCAGCATGAAGTGCCTGCCTACAGTGGCAGCAGGGAGTGTCTGTTCACAGTAGCAGCATGGAGTGCCCGTCTACAGTGGCAGCATGGAGTGCTTGTCTACAGTGGCAGCATGAAGTGTCTATCTACAGTGACAGCATGGAGTGTCTTCCTACAGTTTAGGGATCAGTCCTAAATTTCTGAAAACAATCCCACTTTTAAATTTCCGGTGCTGAAAACTTGTTCCTAAATCTCGATTTTTCTCCGTGATAATTAGTTTAGAACGAATATTTGATATCTTTTTTTTTTTGCAAGAAATCCCTGTTGAACAATATCAGAGTAAATTCAGGGCAATACAACTGGTATACCTTTTATCGACACATTTTTCCGCCCTAAATCTAGCTTCCAGCGGTTTGCGTATTGACAAAACTTAAACCCACTAGCTACGACTGAAAAAAAATCGAATGACAAATGTGCTTATAAATCAAAACTTTGTGCCGGTGGAAGACAAGGCTTTGCTTCGATCCTCTTTCTTTTTTCTGCTGCCAACTAACTCAGTTTAAGAATTTTTCTCGTTTTATCTTCAAAACTTACGAAAATGACTAACATTAAATTTTTTATGAACTTTCATAAAAACTTTTTTGAGCACACTTTATAAGTTTGGTACTCGGGTGAAATTCTCGAATAATTATCATTTGAAAATTACGAGCAAATTAAAAGAAAATGGCTCGACCTTTTTGCAGACCAATTCCATTTTTTTTAAACTCATTTGAAAAAAAGAAACTTTTCAAACTCATAGTTTGTAACGATTAATTGGTACTATTGAAGAAAATGTTACGGATATCGACTCACTTTTCCCTTCCCCCTTTTTCATTTGCTCTTTCTGACTCTCTGAGAGCTCTGATACGTTTTCATGAAACAGATTTTAATTAAATTTCATATCCAGGAGATGCCGTGCATTTTCATCTCGAAAAAGTCAAGTTTGATTAAAGGCTTCTGTGTCCTGAAGAGCGGGATTGAAAGAATTTATCGTAGTCTCTAGACTTGAATTCTTCAGAGACATTTTTGTACTTAAGTTTCTTTTATATCCATCTAATGATCTGGAATTTATTTCTCAGGTTTCTGTTAATTATCGTAGCAGTAAATAAAAAGAGTTGAAAATTTTTTTGAAAAAAAATAATAATTTCGAATTTAAAGCCCTTGAAAGAACAAATATTGAAAGTTTTTAATTTAAAAATTTCCGAATCAATTTTAGATAGGGTAACATTTTTAAAAAGGACAATATTTGGAATGGAATGGAAAGGAATTGAACTTGTATCATTTCTATATAAAAAAGTCTGTAATTGAATAATTTGACATTGAAAATGTTTGAAATTGACAAACTTTCAATCTGAAGCTCTCAAAATTGAAAATGTTGATACTAAATATTGTTTAATTTTAAATAATATGTTGATGTTTTGTCTACTAGGTCTGAAATCAATATTTTTTGAATATTGATTATTAATTTTATAAGTTATGAAAAGAAAACTTTTCTAGCTCTGCTGGGATCCGAACCCAGGTCTTTCATATTTCCGGTCTGATGCTCTTACTCTGTAGCTTAGTGGGTAAGAGCATCAGAGCGGAAATCTGAAAGACCTGGGTTCGGATCCTAGTGGAGCTAGAGAATTTTTTTTTCACAACTTATAAAATTAAAAATCAATATTAAAAAAATATTGATTTTGAGCATACAGACAAAAATTAAAATTGTATTACTTCTAATTCAAAGCGTTCAAAATTGAATAATTTTATTACGAATTGAAGAATCTTGAAATTGAATATTTTCAGATTATAATTTCTACAATTGGCTTAAAATAATTTCAGATCAGAATTTTGAAAACTGGATAATTTAAAATCAAACAGAGTTGAAATTGTTTAATTTCTAATTAAAATCGTTTCAAATTGAATAATTTTATATTGAAAACTTTTGAATTTAAATTATTTTCAATTCGAAACGATTTAACTCTAATTTGAAATTAATAACAAAATGGAATGTTTCAAAGACAAAGCTTCAGAACTTCTAGATTTTCAAATTGTTATAACATAAAAAAATTATCAAAATTAAAAATCGAATAATTTTGAAATATACACAATTATTTAAATAAATAACATTAAAAATGAAGTAATTTTAAATGGAAAACATTGAAAATTGAAAATATAAAACTTAGGAAAAGGACAAATTAAAAATTCAACTTTCAACATGAAAATTCAGAACTCTAAAATTAGAACCATTCAAAATTAAAGAAATTTTCGAATTTTAACACTTTATTCAGAATTATTATTCATTTTTAAAATGTTCCAATCAAATATTTTTCAATTTTAAATGATTCATTTTTTAATGTACAACTAAAAATTGAACAATATGAAATTTTTACGGTAAAATTAAAAAAAATTTGTGGTTCCTCAATTTATCAATTCATAATTTTGTAGTTTCAAATTCAAAAATTAAAAAAATTTTAGGAAAATTTCACTATTAAATCTTTGAAAATTGCAAAATTTGATATGGAATATAAAATATTTGGTTTCAAATTTCTTGAATTATGGAGGTTTAATACTACAAATTTCACAATGTTGTAGTTCAAATTCAAATAATAACAATTTTAGGATGGTTTCACTATTAAATTATTTCAATTAAAAAAATTTTATATTAAAAACCTTGATAGTGAGTTTTTAAATTAAATAATTTTAGATTTAAATATGCTGTCTTGTTTGGTTTCAATTTTAGGCATCAAAAATGGTCTTTTTTTTAATTTGAAAATAATTGGTTTTAAATGTCCTTTTTGTTGTTGCAGTGATTTCCAATTACGAATTTTACAGTTTTTTAATGTCAAATATAAATATTAAAAATATGAAGACAATTTCATTAATAAATTTTTCAAAATTTCATATTGAAATGAGTTTCAAATTGAATAATTTTAGATTTGAATATTCTAAATGGTTTCTTTCTAATTTGAAACATGCAAAATTGTCTTGTGTTTTTTTAATGTCTCAACAAAAAATGCAAAAGAATGAAAAATTAAAAAAATAATTTCTTGAATTCAAGCTTTAAAAACGAGTAGATTTAAGAACCAGCAATTGAAAATTAAATTATTTCTATTTTGAAAATTTTCTCAAATATTAAAAATTTCAAATTTAACTTTAAAAAACATAATTTTGAATTCAAAGGCTTGAAATTGTGCAATTTTAAACATTGAAATAATATTTTGCAATCTTGTTTTGTATTTTTTTATAAAATTTTTAATTTTCAATGTAATATCTTAATAATGTCCGATTTTTTGTTGAAAAAAAATTAATTCTTGAAAAATGAAAAATATTTCATTGGAAGGTGGCAAGAATGAATAATAATTCTAAATGAAAAGTTCAAAATTGAACGATTTTAAATTAAGAAGTTAGTTTTAATTTTGCAATTAAAATTAGAATGGTCGAATTTCGTGAAGAATAATTAACAATTTTAAAATTTTAATATTCTAAACGATTTAAATTTATCAAAAATAATTGAAAATTTAAAGGGGTTTTGGTATAAAAAAAGTTATAATATGAAAATTCTTGGTGGATGAATTTTTTAAAAGTTTTAAATGAATCTCGGATTCGTTTAATTCAATTTTAACGATTAATATTGGATTATTTTTCCACTTTGAAGTGAATTTTTTTTGTAGAAAAAGTCTAATCAATTTTAATGCTAAATTATCTTTTGTATGTAATAACAAATTTTAAATTCTCGAATCTGAAATTTTGAAAGCCAAAGTATTCTATTTTGAACGCTTTTAATGAGAAATGATACAATTTTGCTTCCTTCGATTTTTAAATGGTCCAATATGTAAAATTCTAATCTAAAAATATTCTATTTTTACCCTTTTGAAATTATTTTATTTTCAAAATTATAATCTGAAATCATTTGATTTTGAGATTCTCCAGTTCAAAATAAAATTTTAAATTCAGAACTCTTTGAATCAGAAATGATACAATTTCAACTCCTTTCTAATTTTGTCCAATTTTCAAAATTTTAGTCT
Source organism: Andricus curvator (assembly GCA_932195095.1). Lineage (NCBI taxonomy): Eukaryota > Metazoa > Arthropoda > Insecta > Hymenoptera > Cynipidae > Andricus > Andricus curvator. The sequence goes on from CAKNYM010048285.1 coordinate 106,724, forward strand.
GTAATTATCCAATTTTTAGAGCAACTAATTTCAAATTTTTTTATTTGAAATTATATAATTTTAAACGATTTTATTTAGAAATGATACTAATTTAATTCCTTTTCATTTAATTTGAAACATTGTCCGGAAAGAATTATAATTGTATTATAAATTATATTCTAACATAAAACATTCTTTTTTATTAATTTTTAAACATAAACATTTTTTTTTCAATTTTCAAAATTTTCATTGTTATATTATGTTTTATATAAAATATTATAAATATTTTTATTATAAAGATTTCCTTTCTCAAAATTGTATCTACTCAAAAAGTGTTTGATTTCAAACGCTTTCAGTTAAAAATTAACGATTATTGTTTTAAACATGTTTAAAGCTCATTGTTTAAAAATTTATTGAATAATGGATTTTTAAATTGTTTATTTTGTCCTCGTAAATATTCTGAATCAATTTGGAAATGTTTGAGCATATTTGTGAGTTATTCTAAATAAACACAAATTGCACACTTGAACCAGAAGTGTCAGTCGTATATGAAATTGCAGCTATTCCTAAACTGTTATCGATATTTATCTTGGGCGTGTGCCAACTTCCACAATATTGCCTGATAGTGCACCCCTCAGAATTACCGCACCGCATCAATAGAGCTCTCTTTGAAAGAAAATAAAAACTTCTTCCTAAAATCGATACCTACAATTTTTAAAAATTTATTTTTAATTTATTTAAATATTGCTTAAATTTTTTTGATCTTTGTATAACATTTTTTTCTTTTGGAATTATATTATTTCAGGGTTGTTACAAAACCTGACAGACCTTGAAGACCTGGAAAAGTGGTGGAATTTTTAAAAAATGCTGGAAAACGTTATAAGAATAAATAAATAAATTGACGGCTTTTGTATTCGCACCTACTTCATAATCTTAAGGATGCACCTACTTCATAATCTTAAGGACCTATTGTTACCTCAAGATTAAAGATGAGAATTGCTTAATTTAATTTAGAAAATTAGGTAACATTTTTTGTATTGTTAATTGTAACTGATTTTAAAAGAGATCTCATGGCGAGCTTTAGAAAAAATATTTCAGGTTACGATTGTTTATTTAACAATAGTTATTTAGAGTCGTATGTTTTTGCTTTCTCCTTGTTATTCCTTGAGAGATGATCTATAAATGCCTTTGATACCTTTTTATTAGAAAATCTTTTTATATATAAAAAAAAAAATTCTGAAATTAACAATTTTATCATTCGTAAATCATTTTTTCAAATAAA
>CAKNYM010048285.1:107994-127904 GCA_932195095.1 Andricus curvator
TTTTTTCAAATAAAAATGCACCAAAGATATTCATAGAGAAGTGCAACGTTTAGTTAAGAAGAAAGAAAAAACGTTAGAAAGAAAACGTTACAAGAATAAATAAATAAATTGACGGCTTTTGTATTCGCACCTACTTCATAATCTTGAGGATCTATTACTACCTCAAGTTTAAAGACGAGAATTATTTAATTTAGAAAATTAGGTAAACTATTTCCGTTGTTAATTGTAACTGATTTTAAAAGAGAACTGATTGCTAGCTTTTAAAAAAATATTTCAGGTTACGATTGTTTATTTAACAATAGTTATTTAGAGTCTTATGTTTTTGCTTTCTCCTTGTCATCCCTTGAAAGATTATCTATAAATCCCTTTGATACCTTTTTATTAGAAAATCTTTTTATATAAAAAAAATGTCTGAAATTAACAATTTTATCATTCGTAAATCATTTTTTCAAATAAAAATGCACCAAAGATATTCATAGAGAAGTGCAACTTCTAGTTAAGAAGAAAGAAAAAACGTTAGAAAGAAAACTTTATAAGAAGAAATAAATAAATTGACGGCTTTTGTATTCGCACCTAGTTCATAATCTTAAGGATCTATTCTTACCTCAAGATTAAAGATGAGAATTGTTTAATTTGATTTAGAAAATTAGGTAACATTTTTTTTATTGTTGATTGTAACTGATTTTAAAAGAGAACTTATGGTGAGTTTTAGAAAAAATATTTCAGGTTACCATTGTTCATTTAACAATATTTATTCAGAGTCTTATGTTTTTGCTTTCTCCTTTTTATTCCTTGAGAGATTATCTATAAATCCCTTTGATACCTTTTTATTAAAAATCTTTTTATATAAAAAAATATATTCTTTCTAAAATTAACAATTTTATAATTCTTAAATAATTTTTTCAAATGAAAATGCACCAAAAATATTCATAAAGAATTGCAACTTTCAGTTAAGAAGAAAGAAAAAACATAATACTCTAAAACCTATTGACAAATAATCAATTTTTGACTAAAATATTTTGTTCTAATGTTCGCCTGCTGTTCTTTTCCAAAATTAGTTAAAATTAACAAGTGGAATATTTTCCTTTATTTTATAAATCATTTTTAACAATACTCCTTTTTCAACTTGGGATTACTTCAAAAAAAAAAAAAAAAAAATTCCGATTTAAAATTCGCCGTAAAGAACCAAACGAATTCTAAATTTTTAATAGAATAATTGAAAATGAATAAATTTAAATAAATAAAAAGGAAATGAATTTGTATTTTTTGGATAAGAAAATTTTATAATTTGGGAATTTTCAAATTCGGTAATATCATAAAATACAGGGAATTTTAAATATTCAATTTGATAGAAGAAAGTTATTTTCTTTTTATTTATTCATATTCATTTATTTTCAATTATTCTATAAAAAAATGAAAATTCTTTTGGTACTTTACGGCGAATTTTAATTTGGGAATGGATACGGACTTTTTTTTTACTAATGAAAAAAATAATATCATATTTATAAAACTTTGTAGAAATCCATAATTTTATTGACCTAAAATAATTTTGTTATTCATTGTTTATTATTTTACTACTTAACTATTTCTTATTGTTTGGATTCGAAAATTTTATAATTTGGGCATTTTCAAATTCGTTAATATCATAAAATATCGGTAATTTTATTATCCGGGTATTTTAAATTATCAATTTTATAATTTTGAAAATTTTCTATTTCCAATATTTTCTTTTTTGAGATTTTTGCAGTGTCGCGAATTTAATTTTTTTGAGATTTTCCAGTCCTGCATTTTTTCGTAATACTTGTTTCCTCAAGGGCAAAAATTTATTTTGGATTCGTAGATTTTCCTATTTTTTAAAAATTATTAGATAATTGTGTCTAGAAATTTGCAATTTTCTATGAAAAAATATAAAAAACTGAAAATACTCAAATAGCTTCTGCAAAGAACAAATTTTTGTCATTTTTTTTAGAATTTCGTATTTTTAAAGATATTGAAAATTATGATAAACTAAATCTTCATTTTGGAATTATAAATTTCCCTATTTATTCATGGAAAATTTTATTAATTCGCAATTATATGTAGAAATTTTGAACTAAAAAAATATATAGAGAGCTGCAACTAACCAGTGCAAATCGTAAATTTTCTTTATTTTTTTGTAACATTTTTAATTTTCTATAAAAATCTATTAAAATGGTTGCAAAATTAAATCTTTATTATTGAGTAGTAAATTTTTCTACTCATTCATAGAAAGTTTGATTTATTTATATTCACGTGCAGAAATTTTTAATTATTTTTAAAAATGTGAAATACAACGAGCTTTTGCAAATCGTAAATTTTTCATCAAATTCGTAATTGTTCATAAAAACCTATTAAAAATATGGGAAAATAAACTTTCATTTTGGGGTTGTAGATTTTTATATTTTTCCGTAGAAAATTGTAGCTATGTATGTTCGTAGAAATTCATAATTTTATAAAAAATCTATGAAAAATTAAGATTATGCTTTGTTGATGTAGAATTTCATAATTGTTCCTAAAAACTTTTTATTTTTCATACAAAATCATAAAACTAAGACGTTTTTACAGAACCTTGTAATTTCCCGTAAAAAAATTCCCACTCATGATTTGGATGCATTAATAATTGTACAAAAAGTACTTGCTAAATTAGGGTAAAAAATATTAAATTTTTGACTGGGTTGAAATTGAATAAAATTTACTGGATTTTGTTAGTGATATTTGAGTGATTGAACCAATTAGTTGTTTAAAAATTGAAAAAATTAATTAATTGTTTTTAAACAAACAAAAAAACGATTAATTCACTGATTCATATTTAGAGAATATTAACAAATTTATAATCTTTCAAAAAATATTTAGTATAAATATAAATCTGATAAACTGAGCTAATGCGAAATATTCGAACATGATGCAATCTTAAGTTCTAAGTAATATTCTGATAAAGGAAAAGAAAAGGGATTTATAAATAAATATTTTTTAATTTGCAAAATTTGCATTTCTACAATTTTACTAATTGGTGTCGAGAGGAATTCAATTCATTTATTTCGTTCCGTACACTTAAAAAGTTTTCGCAATATAAGACTGATCAGAGGAAAATCCTTTTAAGAAATAGCCAACTAGTACGATGTCGCCAGGAATCCAAAGTGCATACAAATATCTAAATTTACCTTACGTCTAGTAATTGCTTGCGAAAAAGATTGGTAGAAATTTATTTCCTTTTTATTTATTTATATTTATTTATTCTTATTTATTTATTTTTAATTATTCTATAAGCGCCTATAAATGTTTCTCGTTGAATGACGCTGCACTCTGGACACTTTTCTAACAAGTTTCGAATTTTCATTTTTAAAAATGCATAACTTTTGTTTGAAAAAAAATTTCCATGTGTTAATTACACTAGTAGTCGTAGAAAATTTTAAAGAAAGTTTCCTGTGAATTTCATCAAAAAATTTTATGAATTGGCTGAATTATGTAGCAGAAGTTACAACTTTTTCGTCTAGGGGAAAAAGATGCAAAATTAAATTTCCTATGAGAATATAGGAAATTAGATTAGTTTTAGATTTTTACATAATTCAGCTAATTTATGGAATTTTTTTATGAAATAAACAGGAAACCTTCTTTATGCTGTTCTACGACTGCTAGTGTAAATAAAATATGAAAAAAATTATTTAAACAAAAGTTATGCACTTTTACATGAGACATTGGACAAATCGTGTATTTATATCTCCAAGCTCATGGGGAGTAGAGCGAATTTTAAACACCAAAAAACTTCGACCGGAAAATATTATTCATTAGTCGGAATTTAATTAACTAAATTGTTAATTTAAATTATATATTTAAAAAAAAATTGGCTGATAAGGTCTATAGGGTTGAAAGAAAGAGTGGAAGAAAGAAACGATACACAGTATGTGCAGTGAATTCTTACGTTTTTTTTAACATTGATATGTTTGCAAACTTATTGATCATTGTCTTTCAAAAATTATTTCATATTTTTATACCTTGATTTCCGACTAATAAATGCGTCGTCTTGAGATAATTGCAATTTTTCAAGTAAAAACTTATAACTTTTGTTTAAATAAAAATGTTGGTTTGTTACTTAAGCTGTCAGTCGTTGAACATCATAAGGAATGTTTTCTGCAAATTTCATTTGAAAATTTCAAGAATTGGCTGAATTACGGAGAGTTGAAGTTAAAAATGACAAACAAAATTTGTTTTCTGAAAAACGGGATTTTTGGGCTTACTTCGAAAAAGGAAAAAACTGTAACTTTTTTGTCCAGAGAAAAAATTGAAATTAAAATTTATTTTAAAAGTGTCCAGAAACGAACCTTGTTCAGAGAAAAAAAATGTATAGGCCTTTATAGAATCCGCCCCCTAAATTAATAAAAAATTTCCCATTTTTTAGAAATTTGAGGTAGTGTTTAATCTGTAAATGTTTATTATACTGATTAATTTAGTGCGTAGCGTAAAATAAAAATTTCAGAAAATAAAAGATCCTGGTGTCCTATTCTTTTTCTTTTTATACAAAAAGCAACTGTCTAACATTAAAAAAAAAAAATCTTATCAATTTTGTCAAAACTGTTCGGAAAACCCGAAAAACCATATTTTATGATTCACTCTAAAATTATTTTTTGTTTTGAAAAAGCATCAAAATAAAAGTTGTAGATCTCTATGAACTAGATCTTTCCATATGTAGTGCTTTCCTGTAATTTCGGTTGTAATTTATTAAAATAAATATTCTGTAAAAATGTTTGCAGTCCTCTAAAATTTTTGTAAACATTTCTTCACTTGAGATTCAAAAAAAAGGTTTAATTTGATTTCAAAAAGAAAATGTTTTGAGAAAGTTTGAATAACAAATCAAAGGTGCGGAGGAAGCAAACAAAATGTGAGGAATCATTTTTTTACTTGAGATAACAATTGTGTTAGTATGTTTGAACATCATCAATTTGATTATCAAACTTTAGTTGACAAACAAAATTTTTCATCTCGGTTTCAACGTCTGCCCATAAAATAAAATAAATTTAAAAAATTTGAATTTTCGATTACGGATTCATTACATAAATAGGCCAAATGTTATCATTAGTGAATAAATCCTTTTTTATTTTGATAATAACTTCAAGAGAATACTAACATGAAAAAATGTTGTATTCAAACCATTTAGCAGCTCAACTGATTACAATAACCCATTATAAAATTTAATTTTTCTCAATAGATTTGATGCTACAACATATCCTTGAATACTGATCAACTAACGAATTAGTGTTTTTGTGGGTCGACACATTTTTTTCATAGTGTCTTTTAATTAGTGAATTGAAAATTTCCCACTCATCTTTAAGAATGTCAAACAATAATTTTGAAGTGAGCTAATAGAAAAATGTTTTTTCGGGATTCGCGGATAATTTTTGCAAAACTGATAAGACAATTTTGTTTTGATTGTAACTAAATAGCTGCTTTTTATGCCAACAGAAAAAGAATAAGACCATATTGTCTTTTATTTTCTTTAGTTTGTATTTTACACTAGACCATACTAATCAAAAATAGATTCGACAACGAACTATTGTTTTATTTTCTCGATTTCTGATTCAAAAATATCTATTTTTATTATAATTCTATAAAATGAGAAACCCTGAGGGGAAATGGAAAGAGGGTATAAGATAGATCAGTAACGTCATATCAAGACATTTTCTTTTCTGGTCTTGTTAAAGCCTTGGGCTCACCTTCTTTAGATATAAAATATAAGAATACTGCTTTGTAGTATCCGAGGTAAGGTTGTATTATTGATTTATTATAGAAAACACCCAGACTTCACTTTTATAGAAAATGGGAGATAGTTTCAAAACTGCAATATTTTTTATATTTAAACAAATGATTTTGCGAACCAAACAGTGTCTTTTATATCCAGAAACATGTGTTATATTCCCAATATTTATCCTGATTTTATTTTCTCAAATGAAAAGATTATTTACTCTTTCAAAAGCAATGCTTTCCGCGAAACTTTCGATCGTGCTAAAATAAAGTGTATGTCACGTACAGGTGATTTTTTTTCCGTTGCAGTAAATAAGTTTTGAAGAAATTGCCGAAGTTTGTAAAAGATTTGTTAGCGATTGCTAACTTTTCCGAATTTGAAGTTTAGAAGAAAGTACAGTTATAAATTGTTTTCAATTGCCAGAAAAACTTCAAAAGTTGTAAAAAAAGAAAAACTATTTTTTTTAAATGTAGTTTTTCAATAATGTAGTTTTCCAAAAATGATTGGCTTTTCATTACCTTATCTTATTTTATATCTTGTATTAAAAAAAATAAAAAATAAATTCACAAATAATGTTCTTTAAGGATGTTCTAAGTGGACAAGTTCGAAAATAATTTTAAAATTGACAAAAAAGGCCCATTGGTTATTGCCCAACACATTTTAGAAACTCAAGTGTGAATAATAAAAAAAAAATTTATGTTATTTTTTTTTAATTTAAATGTAGTTTTTTTTTGCACATTTTTGTTTTTTCTTCCGCTTCATGCAAGAGTCGTAATTTTCTTTGAATTTTAACTTACAAAAGCAATGAGCTAAAGAAGAATCTGTAAAGAAAAAAAAAAAGAAAAAGAAGAACCTTGTAAGTAATAGAAAAAAATTGGATGTTATTTTTACCAACGTTTTTATGGAAATTATTTCATATAGAAATAATATATAATAATATAAATATAATATAATAATATAATAAATAAATAATAATTAATTGATATGAATATATATATATCTATATATATATAATAAATAATATATGTACAATTAGAAAAAATAGAAATGTGTCAGTAACTACATTCAAATAAACAATTATGACTTCAACTATTTTTTTTATAATTAACGCTTAGGTTTCTTTTCTAAATTTTTTTTACAATAATCAATGAACTTTTTTTTATCAATTTTATAAATCAAGTTGAAAGTTAAGAAATTTTTTGAACTTGATAATACTTGTTTTATGTTAGTGCTTTCCACTGGAAATTAGTATCTTTTGAAAATATGTATATGTAAGCGTTTCCCACCGAAAATGGGTATTTTTAATACAAAATTATTATATTAAAAAGATTAACAAATTTTCAACAATTTACGTTTTTTGGTTTTGTTAGCGTTTTTACCGAAAATTAAAATTAAAAAACATATTTGATTTTAACGGTTCATAATTTTTTCACAATTTTGGTTATAATAACGTTTTTAGCATTTTGCATCGAAAATCGGTACTTCAAAATAAAAATGAATATAGTTCGGAAAAATTTGCAATTTTTGGACAGTTTAAGGTTATATTGACGTTTTTCACATGATATCGTTTTTTTCAAATCATTAGATTTAATTGCAGTGATTTTTTTTTAGTATAATAATATTTACAAGCTTGAACAATTTCGGATTGTCTTAGTATTTTTTGGTGGAAAACATAAAATTGTTATTAAAAAAATCATTAGATATCAAAAAATGTTCCTAATTTTTTAAACATTTTTTTCCAATTTTTAAAATATAATTTAAAAGAATGATAATAAAAAATATCAATTTTCAACGAAAAACACTGATATAATCTGAACTTATTAAAAGATTTTTTTAAAACTTTTAACAATTTTAGGTTATGTTTGCATCTTTACACTGGAAATTGGCATTTTTAGTATATAGATATAGATTTCAGAAAATAATTACAATTTTTGATACAATTTAAGGTTATGTCAACGTTTTTCTTCTGATATCGGTTATTTTAAGCCAAAATTATTATTTTAAGTCAAAAATTGGTATTTTAAATTAAAATATATAATTGTTAAGATTATCCTTCAGAGACTTTAAAGCCACAATTGTTGGTTATGGTAGCGTTTTATATCGGAAATCGATACATTTGATAAAAAATCATTGAATTTCAAAAAGGTGAACAATTTAATGTCATTTCTGCGGTTTTGACCGAAAATATGGAAATAGATTTCATAGAAAAATTACAATTCTGATACAATTTAAGGTTATGTTAACGTTTTTCATCAGAAATCGGTCATTAACAAAAAAATCATTAAATTTCAAAGAAAATTTACAATTTTTATCAATTTTTTGTTATATTAAGTCAGTAGTTTTCTTTGAAAATTGGTTTTTTTAATTGAAACATCATAAAATTATTGTTCAGAGTAATTAAATTCACAATTTTTGGTTATGTTGGCGTTTTATACTGGATCTCGATACTTTCAATAAAATATCATTCGATTTCAAAGAAGCTACTAAATTTTTGAACAATTTAAGTTTATGCCAGTGGGTTTCACTGGAATTATCAATATACATTTCAAAGAAGAATTATAATTTTTGTACAATTTAAGGTTATGGTAAAGTGTTTCTTAAAAAATGCGTTATTATAAACCAAAATCATTAAAATTCAAAAGAAGATTACAATTTGAAACAATTTCTTGTTATATTATGTTAGTTTTTAAGTCAAAAATTAGTATTTTTTATTAAAACCTCATAAAATTGTCAAAATTATTACTTTGAATCATTAGGTCCACAATGTTTGGTTATGTTGGCGTTTCATGCCGGATATCGATACTTTTAATTTAAAAAACCATTACATTTCAAAGAAGATACAACTTTTTAAAAACAATTTTAAGTTTTGCTTGCGTTTTTCACCGGAAATGGGTATAGATTTCGAAGAAGTTTTACAATTTTGGAACAATTTTAGGTTATGTTAGTGTTCTTCGTCTCAGATTGCTTCTATCAATGGAAAATCAATAGACTTCAAATATTCACAATATTTGAACACCAATAGAGATTTTGACCGGAAATATTATTTTAAACAAAAATAATTTGACTTCAAAAATTAAACTTACGATTTTGAACAGCTGTAGGTCATGTTAGTGTTTTTCATCGGAAATTGGTGCTTTTGAACAAAATAGTACGGTTTGTTTTTCTGTATATTGTAGAAAAATATTATATAATAATTCTGAAGTTGAGATATCAATTATCATTAATTATGAAAAATATTGTCCTTGCTGTTTTTTTCTATTATTTTAGATAATAGATACTATGAAATAGAAAGCTTTTCTTTCAAAATCCAAATGAAATCTACTTTCTTATAAACCATTTCATGTACCAAAATTAGCACCCAAAAAAGCTCACAAACAACAAATAAGAAAAAAATTATGATAATATCACTATGGTATTTGAATTCAAAAATTCCGTGAGACACACCAAATAATAATCGCGCATACATAGCGCATTTATGTTTTCTGCTCAAATTAAATAGATTCAATAAATTTCAATAAATATAATAAATTTTAAAGTTTTTTTTACAAATTATAATATAGAAGTTATATTTATTCACCCCCCCTCACAATATCATAATCCACAAAACAATACTTGGCTTACATTGAAAAAAGGAATTTTCTGAACAATTCGAGAAAAAGAAGAAAGAAAAATATTAAAAACTTTACGTGAAACATGTTTAATATAGAATATGTGAATATTTTGAGAAATTAGAATTTAAAAAAAATTAAAAAACCAAGATAATTCTTAAAAACAATGAACAATCATATTCAAAAAAGGAGATCTCAGATATTACAATTAAGATTCTAGATAAAGTCAAATCACAAAAACTCCTTATCAAGATAGGATGGAGTTTTTAAAGTTGCCCATCAACGAATATAAATACAATTTAAAATTAAAAAATCAATAAATTTGAAAAGTAATATAAATAATATTTTCACTGAAAATAAAGGATAAATTAGTTTTAAAAACATAGAGGAAAAATAACAAGGTATGGTATACACCAAATTTTTTTATCAAATAATGTATTAGTTAAATATTAAGGTACTCAATGGTACATGATAAGATTATGCACATATCTATTATGGAATCTTCCTCAAATAACCTTTTGTTATATGTAACAAGGGTACAAAATTTTATTTTAGATAAGTATCTGGGTGATATATGAATTGGAAAATTGTGTACATCCTATTAGCAACCTTATTTTTTGATAGTACCAGGATGCCATTTAAAAAAAATTATTATAACATACATCATGTGTAATTATAAAAAGGTTTTTTAAAACAAGAGAGAATTCATGGAGATGTTATTTATAGAGAAAGAAGGTAACAAGGCTATCAATTTGAAGGGGGACCTCTCAAGATATAACAAAGTATGGGATAGAGTAATTAATTGGTTAAAGTAACTTTCTTTGACTAGATAATAGAAAAAATTATTTTTTATTAAACAATCATTTTCTCAATAAATATATGTGATTACATTAAACTAAATCAATTCTTAGTTAATACTGATTGGAATATTTTCTTTACAGGTATATTAATTTTTCATACCTTCAGTTATTCCCTATAAATAATCCCTGATGAGGAATTCTAAACTGGCCTCGAAACGATTCTTGTCTCTAATGAGCCGAAAAGTGAAGTTGTTTAGGAATTTTATTTTTTAATTGTGAATCTTCTTCCTGCGCTTTTGCAAAAATTATTCATGATAAAATGGAACTCTTTTCAATCTTAATTTAAAAAATTCAAATTCTAATATATTTAAGTTGTTCTTGAATATATTCATTGAATTGATTAACATTTATTGAATCTATTTAATTTTAGTAGAAAACATAAATGCGCTATGTATGCGCGATTATTATTTGGTTTGTCTCAGGGAATTTTCAAATTAAAATACCATAGTACTATTATTATAATTTCAGGCGTCACAGACCGGTCCCTATATCCCCTATTGTACCCTATATTCAGTTAAGGTCCCTAAAGTACCCTATGTTTAAGATTTGGTCCCTATGGTACCCTATTTCCAGCCCCTTAATGGAACTTCAAACAAAATTTTAATAAGATCAAAGCTTCCAAGATCATTTTGAAAAAATAGCAAAAATCAGGGAACTCCTGTAAGATGTAACTGTAAAAAAATAATCAGGGCTGCCACACAAGAGTCACTATTAGTCACTTTTTTCTCAAATCATTTTTTATTTACTTTTTTAAATGAAAAGATCACATTAGTCACTGAATTGTCGTGAATTCTTTTGATATATTTCAGATTATTTTTAAAGATTCCGAGAAGTTTGTAATAGATTTCAATAATTTGAAGGGATTTTTAAGATTTAAAGGTATTTTTTATTTTTTTAAATAAATGACATTTTCAAGAGCATTAACGCATTTCAAGGGATTTCAAAAGACTTTAAAGGATTATTTCAGGTTATTTTAAAAGATTTCAAGTAATTTTTGATTGTTTTTAGCAGTTTAGTGTGATTTCAAAGAATTTGAAATATTTTAGGGAATCTTAGAAGAATCCGAAGAATTATTAATTAATTTAATTAATTTGAAGGAATTTCAAAGCGTTTGAAATATTTTAGGATAAAGAATTTTCTAGAATTTCGGAAGATATGAAACGATTTTACAGGATTTCAGGAAGTATCATCGTAGAATGTTACAGGGTTTTTATAATATTTTAGTGGATAACAAATTTTTTCACGAGAAGTGAGGTATTTTGTAGGATTTCAAAGGATTTGTAATATTTGAGGAAATATTAAAAGATTTCAAGGAACTTTTAATTGATTTTAATAATTTCAAGAGATTTAATAAAATTTTAGTAGATTTTAAAGAATTTATTCAAGAAAAGTGAGTTATTTCGTAGGGTTTCAAAGATTTGGAGAGATTTAAAATTATTTTTTTGGATTTCACCCTGAATTCTTATTAATTTACCTTAAATTCTTTGAAATTCTTTTGAATTTTTTAATTCATCAGAATTCCTATAAATTTACTCAATTTTACATAATTCATTTGATTTTTTTGATTTTTTAAAAGTTTTTATATAATTGGTTCTGAAGATTAATTCATAAAATGACCCAAGGATTTGGAATATTTTAAGGGATTAGAAAAAAATTGTTAATTGATTTCAGTAATTTAATAGAATTTCAAAGGATTTGAAATATTTTAGGGTATTTTAAAATAATTTTAAGGGATTTTAATATTTTAATGGATTTCAAAGAATTTATTCACAAGAAGTGTGGGACTTCGTAGGGTTTCAAAGATTTTAAGAGATTTTCCAATATTTTTTGCAATTCATTTGGAATTCGCCCTGAATTCCTATTAATTTATCCTGAATTCTTTTAAATCTTTTTGAATTCTTCTAGATGCACTCAATTTTAGTCAGACCAATGGATTTTTTAAAAGTTTTTATTTAATTCATCTTGAAGTCATTAAAACTCACCTTAAATTTTTAGGCATTTCATCAAATTCTTTTGAATTCTCTTTAATTTTTTTCTAAAATTAATTTCAAACTTACTCAATTCAATGCATTTTTGCATATTTTTATAATCTTTTCATATTTAAAAATTCGTATCAATTCATCTGAATTTTTTTTAATTTGCCTTGAATTTTGATGCATTTCATCGAATTCTTCTCGTTTCCCTTAAATTCCTGTAAATTCACTCAAATTTTACAGAAATAAATGGATTTTTTCGATTTTTAAAACTTTTTCCAATTCATTTGAATTTTTTTTAATTGTTTTGTAGTCATTAGACATTTTTTTTAGTTAGAAATTAGTAGGGTCTCAAAGATTTGAAGAGTTGTGAAATTATTTTTTGATATTCACCCTGAATTCTTTTCAATTCTTTGGGATTCCCTTGAATTTTTTTACTTCACTGGAATTATTCTAAATTTACTCAATTATACTTAATTCAATGGATTTTTTTTTTTAATTTTTAAAAGTTTTCATTTCATTGACCCTGAAGTCTTCTAACCTCGCCTAGAATTCTTAGGCATTTCATAAAAAAATTTTCAATTCCCTTGAATTTTTCTAAGCTCATTTCAAAGTTACTGAATTCATAAAAGTTTCTTCATATTTTAAAATTGTTTTCAATTCATTTAATTTTTTGTGTAATTCACCTTGAATTTTTATGAATTTCATCGAATTCTTCTCGTTTATCTTAAATTCCTCTAAATTTATTCCAATGTTACGGAAATCAATGGAATTTTTCTGACTCTTAAAATTGTTTCTTATTCATTCGAATTCGTCGGAATTTAACTTGAATTGTTTTGAAATCTTATAAATTTATCCTGAATTTTTCACCCTTTGAGCGCGATAAAAGTACCCTATGAGCGTGACGAAAAGTACCCTTTGGTCCCTATATTTTATCCCATAGGGACTGTGAGGCCTGTAATTTTTTTCTTATTTGTTGCTTATGAGCTCTTTTGTGTGCTAATTTTGGTACATGAAATGGTTCATAAGAAAGTAGATTTCATTTTGATTTTGAAAGAAAAGCTTTCTATTTCATAGTATCTATTATCTAAAATGATAGAAAAGAAAAGCAAGGACAATGTTTTTCATAATTAATGACAATTGATATCTCAACTTCACAATAAATATCTAATACTTTTGTACAACAAAAAATCAAACCGTAGTGTTTTTGTTAAAAATAGCAATTTCCGATCAAAAACACTAACATGACCGAAAGCTCTTCAAAATTGTAAGTTTAATTTTTCAAGTCAAATTATTTGTGTTTAAAATAATATTTCCGTTGAAAATCTCTATTAGTGTTCACATATTGTGAATATTTTATGTATATTAATTTTTTATTGATAATAACAATCTCAGACGAAAAACACTAACATAACCTAACATTGTTCGAAAATTGTAGATCTTTTCTGAAATCTATACTATACTCACGATTCTTTCCAATCTGCAGGGTTTGCTAATGAATAATTTAACATTTCTGCAAATTGAGTTCACATAGTACATAAATGCGCTATGTATGCGCGATTATTATTTGGTTTGTCTCACGCAATTTTTAAATTAAAATACCATAGTGATATTATTATAATTTTTTTCTTATTTGTTGTTTGTGAGCTTTTTTGTGTGCTGATTTTGGTAGATAAAATGGTTTATAAGAAAGTAGATTTCATTTTGATTTTTAAAGAAAAGCTTTCTATTTCATAGTATCTATTGTCTTAAATGATAGAAAAGAAAAGCAAGGACAACATTCTTCATAATTAATGACAATTGATATCTCAACTTCAGAATTAGTATATAATACTTTTGTACCACAAAAAATCAAACCGTAGTGTTTTTGTTAAAAAATAGCAATTTCCGATGAAAAACACTAACATGACCTAAAGCTCTTCAAAATTGTAAGTTAAATTTTGAACTCAAATTATTTGTGTTTAAAATAATATTTCCGATGAGAATTATTAGTGTTCAGATATTGTGAATATTTGAAGTATATTAATTTTTTATTGATAATAACAATCTCAGACGAAAAACATTAACATATCCTAGACTGTTCCAAAATTGTAGATCTTCTTCGAAATCTATACCATACTCATGATTCTTTCCAATCTGCAGTGTTTACCGATGAATAATTTAACATTTCTGTAAATTGGGTTTACATAGCTTCACCTCAATTTTCTTGTAAGAAATCTTTCTTTTTATTTAAATTTTTGTAAAAAGAATGTATCGAATTTTAGCAATTTTTAGTAATGTATTTGAATAATTTGGATTGTTTTCTTTTCCTATTTGGAAAATTTAATAATCTAAATAGATTGGTCTTACAATCACCCACAGAATTTGAATACTTTTTTTCAATTGTCGACAAACTTCAGTACATATAAAATATCTATTGACACTTTTTTACTTCGTAATTAAGAGAGACAACAGCTGCTGCAGCATTCGATGAATGCAAGCATGTTGGAAAGACGAAATTATGCCACATCTTTTGACGAAGCGTATCGTTAATTAATTAGAGCTTCCGTAAACAAGGTGGCCTCGCAATTTAAATAGAAGCAAATGAAATGAAAGAAGCCCTGCAGTATAACAGGCGGGTACGTTTGCATTTTTTTCTTTAGAGGTAATATTCTCGTTGCGCATTATCTGGACATGAGAGGAAACAGAAGCCTTGCTTGTGCCAAGAAATTCAAGATAGGATTTTTAATTTTTAAAAGCGTAGGAACAGGTCTTTCAGAACATTGTACACTCCCAACTAAAAGTTTTTGTATATTGATATTTTTCAAAATTTTTAAATGAGTGTTGTATCTTTAAAAAACTTTCTAAATTTTTAAAAATCATGTTTTCCTCAAAGGTATACAAATCTGCATTGAACAATCTCTATTTACATTGTTCATCATTCAGTAGGAAGGTACCTATAAAAAAGAGGATTGTTCGCTAACAATTTTTCCGAAGTGTATTATCATTTTTGAAACAGTTATAATTATTAAAACCTTCTACTCAAGTTTTAGGTTATTTTTCATTTTGAACAAAGAAACGGCCTCAAAATGTACTGAATCTTGAATAATAATTTTTTATATTGAGGAATAGGAAGATTGAAAGCAATTCAATTGATTTTCAGTTTTTACGTTGATCGAGAGGGCGAACAGAACTGAAGTTCAAAATAAGTTTGTAAGAAAATTACCCGAATAAAATTTGAATCCCTAGTTTTTTTGTGTAGCTTGGATTTATGCAGTATTTATAACATATTCAACACTTTAGTTCAAAATTCACAGATGCTAATTTATACATTTTGAAGGTTACAACATTTTTAAAGCGTGATTTCAATGGGATAGAATTTGTTTTGTGAACCAGGGGTCAATAATCATATTAATAAAGTCCTGCAAATCCTAAAACCATACATAACTTTTTTTCAAAAAATGGATTTATCATGTTTTTTTTGCTCACTTCACACTTTTTGATATATATCCATCTCAAAAAATCCTACAATCCTATGAATGGTATTCTTTAACATTATTGAACCAAAATCCAACAGTAAGATGTTCTTCAAGTAAGTTGATACAGAATACAGTTCATAGGATTTTATGTTTTTTATTATTTTATTTTTTTTAATTTTTTTTATTATTATTATATTTTATTTATTATTTTTGTTATGAAAAAAAGTTTTAAGGTTTTTATAAGCACCAATAATATTGCGATTTTATGGTAGACTTGAGGTTAGGAAGCAAATTTATCAAAAAAAAATTTTTAATTATAAAACTTTCAGGAAATATTACTTATTTTACTGACAATAATTTCTACAATATAGGGAGAAAAAAATTAGGGAATCCTTATCCTACAATTGAAAAAATTTTTAATCGATAAATTTTTGTACAAGAAAAGTCTGTGGTAACTTATTTTTTATGTTTATTTAAAAAAAAACATTTTTGAGAAAATAGACCTTTGAAGAATTTTTAAAAGTTTCAAGAGCATAAAGAAATTTACTTAAGATTCCTGGGAAAATTTTAAATGATCGTTTATCTTGAAAACATAATTTTAAGGGATTTTTTAAAAACATTCTAAAACATTTAAACAGATTTCCAAATTTTTAAAAAGTCAATGGAAGATTTTAACAAAATTTTTTAATTTTGAAATTTTTTTTTTAATTATAAGTAAAATTTGAATAATTTTGAAGTACATTTAGAAGTTTTGAAACAATTTCAAAAATAACAAAAAAAAATTGGAAAAGATTTCCAAAAAATTAAATCAATATTGAGATTTTTGTAGATTTCGAAATAAAATTTTGAAGTTTTTTACGGATTTTGAAAGGTTTCAAGATAATACAAAATTGTATGAAAATTCCTTGAAAAATTTTAAACGATTCTTCACGTTGAAAAATTAATTTCAAGAGATTATTTCAAAATATTTTAAAACATTTCAAAAAATTTCCAAATTTGTCAAAAAAGTATCTAGAAGGATTTAAGATATTTTTTCTCATTCTGAAAGATGTTTCCACAATTTTAGGAAAAATTAGAATCATTTTAAAGTACATTTAGAAGCTTTGAGAAAATTGCAAAAATAATTAAAAATTTAAAAACATTTCAGGAAATTTATATTAATATGTAGATTTTTGAAGATTTGGAAAAAAATTTTTGAAGTTTTTAAAGGATTTTGAATGGTTTCAAGATGATAAAAAATTTTCTTAAGATTCCTGGGAAAATTGTAAACGATTCTTTATGTTGAAAAATTAATCTTGAAAGATTATTTTAAAATATTTCAAAACATTTCAAAAAATTTCCAAATTTGTCAAAAAAGTATCTGGAAGGTTTTAAGGCAATTTTTAAAAATTTTTAAAGATTTTTAGAAAATTGTTGAAAAAATTTTAATCTTTTTAAAGTACGTTTCGAAGTTTTGAAAGAATTTCAAAAATTTAAATCAACATGTAGATTTTCTGAGATCTAGAAATAATTTTTTTTAGTTTTTTTAAGGTTTTCGAAAGTTTCAAGATAATAAGAAAAATATTTTAAGATTCCTGGAAAAATTTTGAATGATTTTTCATGTTGAAAAATTAATTTTATGAGATTATTTAAAAATATGTTGAAACATTTCAAAAGATTTCCATATTTTTTAAAAAAGTATCTAAAAGGTTTCAAGTCAATTTTTTTAATTTTGAAAAATGTTTCAAAAATTTTAGGGAAAAATTGAATCATTTTAAAGTACACTTAAATCTTTTGAAAAAATGTTTAAATTAATTTCAAAAGATTTCAAAATATTTCAATTAATATATTAATTTTTGAAGACCTAGAAATGAAATTAAAAACTTTCAAAGGTTTCAAGGTAATAAAAAAATTCTTAAGATTCCTGGAAAATTTTTAATGAATTTTTATGTGGAAAAATTAAGTTTAAGAGATTATTTAAAAAGATTTTAAAACATTTCAAAAGATTACCAAATTTATCAAAAAAGTATCTGAAATGTTTTAAGGCAATTTTCAAAATTTTAAAGGATGTTTCAGAAACTTAAAAAAAACTCGAAACATTTTCAAAGATTTAGAAATTTTGAAAAAATTTCAGAAATGATTTTAAGATTGAAAAGATTTCGAACCATTTCAATCAATATGTCGATTTTTGAAGATTTAGAACTAAAATTTTTAAGTTTTTGAAGCATATATATATTTTTAAATTTCAAAAGATTTCCAAATTGGGGAAAAAAGAATCTGGAAGGTTTAAAGGCGATTTTTTTAATTTGAAACGATATTTAAAAAACTTTAGAAAAAATTCGAATTATTTTAAAAGATTTAGAAGTTTTGAAAAAAAAATTACGAAAATGATTTAAAAATTGAAAAGATTTCGAAGAATTTGAATCAATTTGTAGATTTAACAAAATTTGGAAATAAAATTTTGAAGTTTTTGAAGGATTACAAAAGGTTTCAGGATAATCTTCTTAAGATTCATAGGAAAATTTTAAACCATTTTTATGTTGAAAAATTAATTTTAAAAGACTATTCAAAAATATTTTAGAATACTGTAAAATATTTTTATGTTGGCTAACAAAATTTGGAAGGTTTCAAGGCAATCTTCCTTATTTTTAAAGATTTCCGACCAATACTGAAAGCGAAACTAAAAATCACATTTTTAAAAAAAATTTAGAATTTTTCGAATTTTGTAGCTCGACTTTAACTCCTGGCATCACCTGGGAAAGTTGTAGAAAAATCTGAAATTTTTATCGCACAGTCTTTGAAGTCTTATCTTTAATTCAAGCCAAAAAAAACTTAAAAAATATAAGCCGGTTCTCGAGATATGACTAAAAATGTCCAAGCGTGTCTGCGTCGACTGAAACTGGACGCAGATACGCTTGGACGTGAAGATTTTTTTAAGTTTTATTAGCTTAAATCAAAGATAAGACTTTATAGATTATTTTTTGGTAATTTCAGTTTTTAAAAATAATTTTCCTGAGTCACAGCACGAGTTGAAGTTAAGATACAAAATTGGACAATCGAAAATATGCTTGGACATTGTTAATCATATCTCGGGAACCATTTCAGTTTTTTCCCATAATTTTTCTGAGTCACAGCACAAGTTGAAGTTAAGGTAAAAAATTGGACAATGGACAATATGCTTGGACATTGTTAGTCATACAAAATCCGAAAAATTCTTGATTTTTGTTTAACTTCGCACCTGGTATATTTTCTTCATATTATCAAAAATATCTCAGGGGTCATTCGAAGTAGAATTTCATTAGCTTACAAACTGTTTAAAAAAAAAGTTGTTCCCTTTTTTTTAAAAAGTAATCGCGTTTCAAAATCAGCAGTGTTTTTCAGTACCGCTCGCACTAGCCGTGCAGACAATTTCCGACGGTAGTCCATATTTTAATTTCAATTCCAAATGCATCATTGCAAAGTTTTAATAACATTTTCTCTAGTTTCTGAAACAAGCAAAATTTCTGAATCTTCTCGCTGCTTCCACTTTAATACAGGAAGCTCGACTCGTCTCCTCGGAGAGGATTAGCTCATTAATTGCAAACTGGTTTAATTGCTCTAAAATGGTGCGACCTCGCCGAGAAGCTAAGTTTCATGTAAAGTCAATAATCAACCCTTAATTGATAGGACTTAATTAACAATGTGTATGACATTGCTTAATTAAGATTAAGCATAAAATGCAGATGAAATACGTCAGCGTGTATCGATTGTAGAAATTCGTCTGCAGATCCATGTCCTAGCGTCCTGCCGATAATCATGTGTGTCTAGGCAAAATAGAGTAGAGCCTGTTTGAACGTGGTCGCTGATAGGATCCTCTCATCAAATTGTTTACACACCTGCACGTGTCAGAGACACTCTCTGATCAGATGAGGTCATAATGAAAGAAAATGAAATGCGTCAATGTGTAGCGATCCTTGAAATTCCTCACCAGATCCATGTCCAAGTGTCCAGCCGATAATCATGTATGTCTACGCAGAATAGAATAGAGTGTGTTTGAACGCGGTTCCTGATAGGATCTTCTCCTAGAATTGTTTATGCACCTGTACGTTTTCAGATACGTTTTCTTATCAGACGAAGGCATTATTAATTTTTGGGTGAAGCATACTATTTTTTACCTTTTTATTTTTGAGTGATGATAATATCAGGGTGGCCGTCGCACAGTGGGAAACTAGCTGTGATGCTTCCTCATAGACACCCACACCCACACCCACACCCACACCCACACCCACACCCACACC
>CAKNYM010048285.1:132311-150721 GCA_932195095.1 Andricus curvator
CGCGATCTCCTCAAAACTCATGATGATTCCTCACAAAAAATTTCAAATGAATCCATCAGTTTCACTTCTGTCATGTGGCCCCACTGTCACACACTATTTTTTTTTTATTTAATTGTAGATGTCAATATATTTTCATGGCTGCCACACTCTCAGACTTTATATGATTGTAGGTATTAATTTTTTCTTATTGTTGCTCCTTACCAATTTTTTAAAAATGGCTGAATAATAAATAGTGGCTCATTTGTTAGAAAAAATATTTACTACAACTCTACTGTTTCCAATTTTGAAAGTAAAAGAAAGAAATTATTTTTTTAACAAATGACAGTAGTTAAAGGTTTGTTATTTATTTTGAAAATTGAAAACAGAATTATAAAGAATGCTTTTCCCGAAAAAATTAGCTAGATTTATTTATTGATTTAACCATTTTTGAAAAATTGATAAGAAGCGCCAGTAAGAAAAATTCAATCACAAAAACTATTTTTAATATTATTATGTTTCTAAGATTCAAACTTTTTTCATAAAAAGGATTTTTTTCATAAGTCAAGACTGATAATATCATTTCAGTTCTTAAAATCATAGAAGTTTTTTTTTCCTGACACCTGATTTTTGGCACAACTACCACTGTTAGTCACTTGTTTTCAGTTTATTAAATAAAAATATCATTTTAGTCAATATTCACTTTTTCAATCAATTAAAAAACGGAACCCAAGAGTTATCCACTATTAAATTAAGTTCTATACCTATTTCTAAACTTTTTTAATTCTTCTGAATTCCTTTGACTGCCTTTGAATCCCTTTGAATCCCTTTGAATCCCTTTGAATCATTTTGAGTTCCTTTGAATTCTTTCGAATTCACCCTGAACGCTT
Source organism: Andricus curvator (assembly GCA_932195095.1). NCBI lineage: Eukaryota > Metazoa > Arthropoda > Insecta > Hymenoptera > Cynipidae > Andricus > Andricus curvator. The sequence continues at coordinate 133,178 of CAKNYM010048285.1, forward strand.
TGGAATTTGCTCGAAATCCGCTGAATATCTATTCACCCCTATTTATCTAAAATCAATAAAAACAATTTGGATTTTCAAAATTTTGTACAAATTTAATTGAATTCTCTTGAATTTTCTTGAATTCTTCTAAATTCACTATAATTTAACTGAAATCAACATAATATTTTGGATTTTTTGCTATTAATATTTATTTATTTGGAATTCACCCTGAATTTTCATTAATTTATTCTGAATTTTTTTTAATTTCTTGGAATTCTCTTGAATTTTTTCAATTCACCCTTAATTATTTTGGCTTCCCTTGAATTTTTCTTAATTCACTTTAGACTTCATGAATTCTATGAATTTTTTCATATTTCTGAGCTGTTATCAATTCCCTTTAATTTATTTTTAAATTCACCTTGAATTTTTATCAATTGCTTCAAATTCATTACGGATCTCCTGAATTCCTCTTAATTTCACATAATTATTTTCACATAATTCAACATAAATTTTTTGATTAACATTTTTTTTCTATTAACTCGAATTATTTTTAATTCATCCTGAATTCTTTTCAATTCATTCTAAGTTCTTTTAAATCCATCGGGAATTCGTATTTTCATAGAATTCTCTTGAATTCTTCTCAATTCAATCAAAACAAAAAAATCAATTTTCAGCAAAAGACATCAAACCACATAGTTGAATTTTCAACCAAAAATATAAATTTTTAATCGAAAAGATTAAATGTCTTGAAAAAAAGACGAGTAAAAAACGTAAATTTTCAAGCAAAAATGTAGAAGTTAAATTTGCAGTTTAAGTAACTATTTAAAAAAAAAAAAAAAAAATTCAACGAGTTGCATTCAAATAAGAAAGACAAATTTTTAACAAATTAGTTGAATTTTCTACCGAATTGTTCAATTTTCAGCTTATGAAGGAGAAATTTTCAGCCAAAAGTTTACATTTTGAGATTGAAAAAAAAACAAAAAAAAAATTTCAATATAATAATTAAATTTTCAAAAAATGGTTGAATTTTCAACTATAAAAGATTATTTTTCAATTTCAAATATCGAGTTTCAATACAAAATATCAATTTTTAACCGAAAATGGAAAAGTTTCATTAAAAAAATAATAAGTTCTTAATAAAAAATTTAAGAGTTGAACTCTGACTAAAAACGATTAATTTTCAAACAAAAATGGAAGAAATGAATTTTTATTTAAAAAATAAATTTTCAACAAAATAGTTCAATCCTAAACGAATACAATTTTTAATAAAAAATTCAATAGCTGACTTTTTAACAATGTAGTTTATTAACGCTTTTTGAAAAAAATTTTTTTCATAAATAATTATTGATCGGTAATTTAAAAATGACCGGTCATCTGTTAACTTTTTTATAAATGTTTAACAATTTTAGTTTGTTCAAGCATTTATTTTATTAGGTAACTCGTAAAAAGAACTATTTTTTTAGACATTATTAGACTTTAATATTTCTAAATACTCATTTGTTTTCCAACAATACTCGTAAATGTTTAAACCATTTTATTTTGCTTAAATATATTATTTTTGCTATTTTCCGAAGAATTGAAATATTGTTAGGTACTATTGTTTTTCTGCAACACTGCTCTGACCCAGTTCTCGGATCAATCTCTCTAGCAATCGCCCCAGGCGAAGAGCTTCACAAAGTAATTTTTAGATTATTCTATAATTCTCGTGTTGCTCCTGTAACAACACGTTTGTTCCGCAACACTGATCCGACCCAGGTCGCTGATCAATCTCCCCAGCAATCACCCCAATCAAAGAGCTTTACAAAGTCATAATGTGTCATAGATCACACAAAAATAGGCAAGCTTGATGATGATCACATATTAAGATTCATACTCTTCACTCTAATCATATCCAGCAAAAATTGTTTAAATAATTTCAATTTGTTATATTGCATTTTTGCCATCTTTTGAAAGATTGAAATATTTTTAGGTACTACTTTGTTTTCTAAGAATACTCTCAAATGTTTAGTATAAAGTTGCTAAAGAGTGTCGTGGACAACCAAGTCTTACATAAAATTCTCCGATCTGGATTGCGTTCAATACCGTAAATTTTACTTTAGAGTCTTGGCAGATCGTTCCCAAAGGTCTGGCCAACTTTTTGCTTCAAGAGATCTTTCTGCAGTAGAAACCTAATCTATTATCGATGGAGGAGCTTTCAATGAGGATTAATCTCCTTCCTACGATCGGCAATCTACTTCTGTCTTTTTAATCCCCTTAAAATAAATCTAATTTTTTTGCTGATACAAAGTTGATTTTGGACTAATGTGTCTCTTAAATTGTACGCCCAACGATGACCTTTATGTGAGAAATTCATTTTGCGAGTCGAAATCATGTCCAAAATTAAATAGTCGTCGTAGGGTCGAGAATCTAGTTATAACGTCAGTCCCACCAAACTTCGGTTAATAAGAGGACGTCAGTCCCACCAAACTTCGGTTAATAAGAGGACGTCAGTCCCACCAAACTACGGTTAATAAGAGGACGTCAGTCCCACCAAACTTTGGTTAAGAAGAGGACGGGGATAGACTCTTAATAAATATTGGGATAGTAAATATTGGGATAGAGTGGGTACAAAATCAAGTATTAGATTCCTCAAAAAGAACCGTTCATAATTGATATATACCTTCCCCTATTCCCCTCTTTTCCCCCTTTTTAGGAATTTCTATTTTCCCCTTTTTGGATGAATCTTTCCCTTTTTCACATATAAATTCTGGAACGATGTTAATTATTTTTAATTGTAAAGTCTTTTTTGTTCAAAAATTTAACTATTTGCCTGATGGTTAAATTACTTTGTAAAAAATTAATGTTTTTTACTTAAAAATTCATCTCTTTGGTCGAAAATTCAATATTTGATTTTGTGAAAATCCATCTTCTTGGTCTTTTTGGATAGAAAATTCATATTTTGGTTGAAAATTTTCTGATTGGTTGAAAATGTAATTATTTTGTTAAAAATTTAACAACTTTGTTTAAAAGTCATGTTTTTGTTATAAATTCAACAATTATGATATAAAATTCTAATTTTTGGTTAAAAATTAACTTTTTTGTTCAAAATTCAGATTTTTAGGTTGAAAATTCATATTTTTAGATTGAAAATTAAACTATTTTGTTTGAAAATTTTAATTTTTGGTTGTGAATAAACTATTTTATTAATAATTAATATTTTCAGGTTGGAAAGTTTTACTCTTTTGGTTAATAATGATACTATTTGGTTTGAAATTTTTATATTTTGTTGAAAATGTAACTCATATTTGTTGGTTCAAAATTCTATTAATATTTTTTTTTGTTTGCAAAATTAATTATTTTCTTAAAAATTTAATTATTTTGTTAAAAATTTAACAATTTTGTTTAAAAGTCATCCTCCTTGGTAGAAAGTTAAACTATTTTGGTAGAAAATTTTAATATTTGGTTGTAAATGAACTATTTTATTGAAAATTCATATTTTTAGGTTTAAAATTAAACTCTTTTGGTTAATAATAATTATACTATTTAGATGAAGATTTTAATATTTGGTTGAAAATGTATATATTTTGTCAAAAAGGTTCTTTTTTGATCGAAAATTCATATCTTCTGATTCAAAATTTTATTATTCGGTTGCGAATTTGATTATTTTTCGAAAATTTAATTTTTTGTTCAAAAGTCATCCTTTTTGCTTGAACTCTATTGGTTAATAATTCTATTTGGTTAAAAAATTTTAAAATTTTGTTGAAAATGTAACTGTTTTGTTAAAAAGTCATATTTTTGGGTCGAAAATTCAACTATTTGGTTTGGTAGAAAAATCGTCTTTTTACTTGAAAATTCAACAATTTCCTCAATTTTTTTTCCTTCTTGACCCAAAAATCTTTTTTGGTAGTAAATTTTAGCTCTTTTGTTGAAAATTTCTCTTTTTTTTTTAATTTGCAGGTTTATTTTTGTAGGTTGAAAATTCAACTATTTGGATGAAAATTCATTTTTCTTGGTTGGAAATCAACTTTTTTGTTTTAAATTCATCTTTTCGAGTTTGAAAGTGAAATTTTTTCTAAAAAATGCACGTTTTTGAGTATAAAACTAAATTTTGTTGTTGAAAGATCATTTTTATTGGTTGAAAATTCAACAATGTTGTTTAAAAGTCATCCATCTTGGTAGAAAATTGAACTATTTTGGTAGAAAATTTTCATTTTGATAGAAAATTGTAATTTTTCGTTGAAAATGAACTTTTTCGTTAAAAATTCATATTTCCAGGTTAAAAATTAAACTCTTTTGGTTAAGCATTCCATTTTGTAGAAAATTGTACTATTTTGTTAAAAATTCATATTTTTTTGTTGAAAATTCAACTACTTGGTTGTAGGTTTCACTTTGTGAAAATTAATTTTTCTGATTGAAGATTCATCTCTTTGATTTCAAATTTAACTATCTGGTTGAAAATTAACTGTGTAGCTGAAAATTAATTTTTTCGGGTTGAAAATTAAACCCTTTATGTGGTATAGTCGTTGTAGGGTGGAGAATAAAGTTATAGCGTCAGTCCCACCAAACTTCGGTTAATAAGAGGACGGGGATAGACTCTTAATAAATATTCGGATAGAGTAAAAGTAGATAGATAGAGAGAGCTAAAAGGCTGGAAGTCTGATATTAGGACAGGGCTCGTATAAAATCAAGTACTAGATCCTCCAACAAGAACGGTCCATAATTGATACATTACACCCATTATATTGTCTATCGGCCTCATGGCGACCTTAATGGTTAATTATTGCCCAATTTGGATGAAAGTCAGGTCTCGTTGCGATCCTCATCCATCGCTCATGATAGTAATGCTATTCGCAATAGCACTGGCACGCTTGACCCAGAACTTAGGCAATCTGGGCTAACCCTGCTGCTTTCGTGTGAATCGATAAAACTATTAAATCATCTACCATCAACGATGCCGTGGCAATTATTAAAATTTCCGAATAAAGATAATAGCGGATAAACGATTCAAGAATAATTTCAAACTCAAGTTCCTTAATGCCTACCTGCTCAGAGCCCACACAAGAATCGGATAATTTTATTCACTTCTCAGTTTCACAAATTGAACTTCAGGAGCGGTTTAAAAACGGTTTACGCTTTTTTGAACACTTTTTCCGCCCCTCGACACACCTTGTCAGTCCCACGCGACTAAGGTTGAGTGGGACTGACGTCATAACTTGAAACCCCGGGTGACGTCACAAATATGAACACCAACCCCCCCCCCCCTCTCTCTTTTGAGTCAACATGTTTTCTTTGATTTCATTCGATAAATTCCTAAAATAAAGGAGATTTCAGAGCCCAAATCCAAACATGGTATTTTTAACCAAATAGTCGAACCTTCAAGTCAAAAATACGATTTTTTCTAGAAGACGATCAATTTGAAACGATCAATTTTGATTAAAAAATTAAATGATTGAATTTGCAGTGGAATAAATTGCTTTTCAAATCAAAAATTAATTTTTAACTGAATAATTAGATTTTTTAACAAAAAAAAATTAACTTCAACAAAATAATTAAATTTTCAACAACATAGTTCAATTTTTTACGAAATAATTCAATTTTTAATAAAGTAATTTAATTTTCAACTAAGCTAATGAGTTTTCAATAAAAAAAATAATTTTTAACAAAAAAGTTCAACCAAGTAGTGGAATCTTCAATTAACAAAGGTTAATTCTAAGAAAAGAATATAACAGTTGATATTTAAACCAAAACAAATTTTAATTTTCAAAAAAAAAACAGTTTAATTAAACAAAAATGAACAATTTTCAATAAAATAATTGAATCCTTAACCAAAACCAATGTATTTTAAACGAATAGTATAATTTTCAACAAAAAAACAAATTCTACTGAAAAAGGTAAATTCTTAAACCAAAAAGATGAATTTTCAACAAAAGAGAAAAAAATATCAACCAATTTGTTGAATTTTAAATTAGAATTCTTTAAAAAGGCGGTAAAGAGTGTAATTTTACTTGTGAAATAAAATCGCTAATTTTAATTTCTTCAATTATTAAAAAAAATTAATATACTTTCGCTCCATTGACTGAAGTCGAGTGGGACTGACGTTATAACTGTAACCCCCGGCTGACGTTATATATATGAACACCAAACACCCCCTTTTAATTCAATTTTTTTTCTTCGATTTCATTTGATAAACGCCTGAAATAAAAGAGCCTGAAATGCTCTAGAAACAGGGGAAATGGAATGATTTTTCACGAAAATAGGAGAATAAATTCTTTAAATTCAACAATATAATTTAATTCTCAAACAAAAAAGAATGAACTTTAACTGCAAAGATTGCTTCAGTCAAAAATGGATTAGTTACATTTTCAGTTAAGAAAATCAATTTTCACCTGAAAAAAACAAATTAACAATAAAATTTTTCAACTTTCAACTAAATATCATTTCTAAGTAAAAGATGATTTGTAAAAAAAAAATAATTAATTTTAATTTTTTCGATATTGATATATTTAAAATTGATATATTTCCCCTCCAGTGACTGAAGTTGGGTGGGACTGACGCTATAACTTGAACCCCCCGGTTGACGTCACAAATATGTACACCAACCTCCCTTTTGAGTTTTCAATAAAAAAAATAATTTTTAACAAAAAAGTTCAACCAAGTAGTGGAATATTCAATTAACAAAGTTTAATTCTAAGAAAATAATATAACAATTGATATTTAAACCAAAACAAATTTTAATTTTCAAAACAAAAAAACAGTTTAATTAAACAAAAATGAAGAATTTTCAATAAAATAATTGAATCCTTAACCAAAACCAATGTATTTTAAACGAATAGTATAATTTTCAACAAAAAAACAAATTCTACTGAAAAAGGTAAATTCTTAAACCAAAAAGATGAATTTTCAACAAAAGAGAAAAAAATATCAACCAATTTGTTGAATTTTAAATTAGAATTCTTTAAAAAGGCGGTAAAGAGTGTAATTTTACTTGTGAAATAAAATCACTAATTTTAATTTCTTCAATTATTAAAAAAAATTAATATACTTTCGCTCAATTGACTGAAGTCGAGTGGGACTGACGTTTTAACTGGAACCCCCGGGTGACGTACTATATATGAACACCAAACGCCTCCTTTTAATTCAATTTTTTTTCTTCGATTTCATTTGATAAACGCCTGAAATGAAAGACCCTAAAATGCTCTAAAAACAGGGGAAATGGAATGATTTTTCACGAAAATAGGAGAATAAATTCTTTAAATTCAACAATATATTTTAATTCTCAAACAAAAAAGAATGAACTTTAACTGCAAAGATTGCTTCAGTCAAAAATGGATTAGTTACATTGTCAGTTAAGAAAATCAATTTTCACCTGAAAAAAAACAAATTAACAATAAAATTTTTCAACTTTCAACTAAATATCATTTCTAAGTAAAAGATGATTTGTAAAAAAAAATAATTAATTTTAATTTTTTCGATATTGATATATTTAAAATTGATATATTTCCCCTCCAGTGACTGAAGTTGGGTGGGACTGACGCTATAACTTGAACCCCCCGGGTGACGTCACAAATATGTACACCAACCTCCCTTTTGAGGCAAAATGTGTTCTTTGATTTCATTTGATAAACAGGGGAAATGGGATGACAATATTTTTGAATTTTTAAACAAAAAAGAATTAACTTCAACCGCAAACATTGCTGCAGTGAAAAATGGATTAGTTCCATTTTCAGGTAAGAAAATTAATTTTTAACTGAAAAAAACCAATTTTCCACAAAATAGTTAAACTTTCGACTAAATAGAATTTTTCAGTAAAAGAGAAAAAAAAATAATTTTTTTTCTAAATCTGTAAAGAGTGTGAAGTCTGCATTCAGATGCTTTAGTTGTAAAATAAAACCACTAATTCTAATTTTTCAATTATTTCAAACAATTGATATACTTCCCCTCCACTGACTGAAGTCGGGCGGGACTGACGTTATAACTCAAACCCCCGGGTGACGTCACAAATATGAATACCAAACCCCCCTTTTGAATCCAAATTTTTTCTTTGACTTCATTTGATAAATACCTAAAATAAAAAAGCCCGAACTGCTCTGAAAACAGGGGAAATGAAATGATTTTTCACGAGAATAGGGGAATAAATTTTTTTAATCCAACATTAGAATTGAATTTTCAAAGAAAAAAGAATGAACTTTAACATCATTTTTAAAATGTTTGTGATGTTGCGAAATGAGTATAGTACCGGCCAGAATTGTCAGTCCACTAAAAAAAATCGTATTAAAAACGTGGTTATCTCACTATAAATTAAGTTATAAATATTTTTAAAAAAACTTTAGAAAGCTTATTAAACGCGCGCTATATTTTAAATTAAAATTTTTTTAAATTAGATCATGATTAAAGTATCATGCAGCAATTTTACGATGTTTTTTTGCTTCACATTTTCAGCTAAGAAAAATGATTTTCAACTGAAAAAACGAATTTTCAACCAAATAGTTCAATCTTCAACCAAATAGTATTTTTCAGTGAAAAAGGGAAAAAATAAGAATTCTTTGAAAAACGGTAAAGAGTTTAAAGTCTATAGATGCTTTACTTGTAAAATAAAATCACTAATTTGAATTTTTTTAATTATTCCCAAAAATTGATATACTTCCCATCCATTGACTGAAGTCGGGTGGGACTGACGTTATAACTCGAACCCCTGGATTTTCCCCGATTTTCAACAAAATAGTTAAACCTTCAACTAAATAGAATTTCTAAGCATTAATTAATTCAATTAATTAAATACATTAATTTAAAATGGTAATTTAATTTTTTTTAATTATTTCCAAAAACTAATCTTCACATTTTTATTTTCCATGTTTTGAACATCCTCTAATATAATCCTTTCACACAGTTTATCGATCTTTTGACGCATTTGACCTACTAGTCGGTATATGAACATGTAACTAAATTTACTTACTCTAGTCAACAAACTCAACATCAAACCAAAATGTAATCCTTTTAGTTCAAGGGAAACGCTGTTTGCAATCTCAAATAACGATCCCGGGATATCCGTGATTTTTTTGTTTATTTTTTTTTTTACAGTGTGACTTTGCCTACAATTTTTATTATTTTTTTTAATTTTTGTATAATTAGAGCAATATATTTTGATGAAAATATTTTCAACTTTGGTCACTACAAACCAGCACAAATACCTGCAACGGAAACTGACTACCTATCCATTTCATTGGGGAACAAGGTTAATACGCCGGTAGATATTCATGTCTCTTTCGGTGACATGAATTTCACGAGTCACGATACACGAATGGCAAATAATTTTAAGCAACTCTGATCGATATCTTATCATTATTTAATAATAATCATTCTTTGATACTTAATAGGGAGCGAAACGTCGCAGCTGCTAATATTGTAACAAAAAATATTTAAAAAAAAGTTTTTAATTTATATTGAATAAATATAAATTAAATAATAAATTCATTAAATCCTCTTAGAAATTAACCGAAATTAAATTATTTATTACGTCTTCACAATTTAGCGTTCAATGCTGGAATTTTAATTCACAGATGCGGATATCAAAACATAAAATTTTGGCATGATACTCTAATCACAAACTAATTTTTAAAAATTTTATTATAAAAGAATTTTTGAGTTAGCGCGCGTTCAACAAGCTTTCTAAACGTTTTTTAAGAATATTTATAACTTAATTTATGGCTGAGATAACCACGTTTATAATACGATTTTTTTTTAGTAAAATGACAATTCTGCACGGTACTATACTCATTTCACAACATCACTAACATTTAGAAAATGATGTTATTGTAATAGAGCTATTTTAAACAATAAATGCATATTTATTATACAAAATAATATCCAATATTTAATCACATAATCTCTTAGAGTAAATAATAAATTTCTGTTACTTAATTAAATTAAATAAACTATTATTTTCATTAAAACATTAAAACAATTTTTACTTCATATTTTTGAAAATTAAATTCCGATACTCATTTCACAAGATCACAAACATTTAAAGAAATTATATAATTGGAATAGAGGTTTTTTTAAGAAGAAAAATATACTTTTACTATACAAATTATAGTTAATATTTAACTACCTAACATTAACGTAAATAATCAGTTTATGTTGAAACAAAAAAATTTAACCGTTATGTAATTTATTAATGCGAACAAAATAATTCAGGTAGTGATTAATTAATCAGTTCACCACAAAAAAAGCAATAATCAGATATTTTCATTGAAAAATTCAAATAATTTTTACTCAAAAATTTTTTTTTAATATAAACATACATTTGTGGAAATTTGATTTATTAATAACCTTTTAAACTAATCCCGAAAAAATGAAAACATATGTACCACATAAATTTGAAAAATTGAATTCAGATACTTATTTCACAACATCACAAACGTTTAAAGAAATTATGTCATTAAAATAGAGATATTTTGCATATAAATATACTTTTATTATACAAATTATAGACAATATTTAAGTGCATAACCTTAAAGTAAATAATCAGTTTATGTTACTCAATTGAAAAAAATTAGAATTCAACCTTCATGTAATTTAATATTGCGAACAAAATAATTCAGGTAATAATTAATTGATCAGTTCACAACATAAAAAGCAATAATCAGATATTTTCATTGAAAAAATCAAATAATTTTTACTTTAATTTTTTTTTAAATCTAAACATACATTTATGGAAATTTCATTTATTAATAACTTTATAACCTAATCCCAAAAAAAATGAAAACATATGTATCACATAAATTTAAAAATCAATTTCAGATACTCATTTCACAACATCACAAAAGTTTAAAGAAATTATGTAATTGGAATAGAGGTATTTTAAATATAAAAATAAAAATATACTTTTATTATACAAATTACAACCAATATTTAACTACATATCCCTAAAGTGAATAATCAGTTTATGTTACTCTATTGAAGCAAATTAAAATTCAACACATATGTAATATTTTCATTGAAAAATCAAATAATTTTTAGTTGAAATTTTTTTAAATTTTAACTAATATTTATGAAAATTTGATTTATTCATAACCTTTCAAACGAATTCCAGAAAAAATGAAAACATATGTATCATGTAATTTTGAAAATTAAATTCAGATACTCATTTCACAAGATCACGAACATTAAAAGAAATTATGTAATTGGAATAGAGGTATTTGAAATATATACTTTTATGACACAAATTATAGCCAATATTTAACTGCATATTCTCAAAGTAAATAATTAGTTTCTGCTACTCAAATAAAAAAAAATTGAAATTCAACCTTTATGTAATTTATTAATGCAAACAAAGTAATTCAAGTAATAATTAATTAATCAGTTCAGAACATAAAAAGCAATAATCAGATATTTTCATTGAAAAATTCAAATAATTTTTACTTTGCACTTTTTTTCAAATTCAAACTCATATTTATGAAAATTTGATTTATTAATAACCTTTTAAACTAATCTTAAAAGATGAAAAAACACATGTATCATATTTTGAAAATTAAATTCAGATACTCATTTCACAAAATAATAATTAAATAAAATAATTGAAATAATATAATCTTATATATAATAACATAATATATAATAATGTTAAATCAGAATAATAATAATAATATCAAATGTGAACTGAATTGATAAAAACCAATAAGAAAATCCAACTATTCTTGATAAAAATTTTAATTTTTTAGAATAAGAGCCTACCAGTTTACTATTTTGTTGAAAGTTTAATTATTCTGTTAAAAATGCAACAATTTTGTTAAAAAGTCATTTTTTGCTTTTTAAAATTCTACTGTTTTGTTGAAAATTCGACTTTTTTGGTAAACAATTTAACTACTTTGTTAAAAATTAATTTTTTGGGTGGAAAATTCATCTCTTTGAAAATTTTCGCAATTTTTTTATAATTAATTTTTTTTGATAGTAAATTTAACTATTTTGTTACAAATTCATTTTTTTGTTTGAGAATTAATTTTCTTAACTGAAAATTTAACTGTTCTATTTTTGGTTGGAAATTAATCCTTTTCAGGTAAAAGTTCAACTATTTGATTGCAGATTTATCATTTTCAGCTGAAAATTCAATTGCATTGTTACAAATTTTTGTATTTTGTTGTCTTTTGAATGTTCAACTATTTTGTTTAAAATTCTTTTTTTGTTGTTGCGAATTAATTTGCTTCACTGAAAATATTCCATTTTTGGTTAAAAATTGATATCTTAAACTGTAAATTCATCTTTTGCGGTTAAAAATTAATTTTTTTTGTTAAAAGTTTTTCTTTTTGCAAACTACAATCTGCTTTGATTGAAATATTTACTATTACACGTTTCTTTGAGAATTAATTTTATTTTTGTGAAAAATAAACTATTTTATTCAAATTTGAAGTACCTTGTGAAAAATTCATATTCTGCATTTCAGTTGAAAATTCAACCATTTAGTCGTAAACTTTTTATTTAGAAAATTCATATTTTTTTGCTTCAAAGATACAATTTTTTTAATTTACAATTTACTAATTTGGTAGAAAATTCAACTATTTGTTTTGAAAATGGACTTTCTTGTTGAAAATTCTTATTTTTGGTTGTAAATTCAACTATTTTGGCAGAAAACTAAACTATTTAATTAAAAATTTAATTATTTTGTTGAAAATTCGTTTTTTTTTATATTAAAAATAATTTTTTTATCTGAAAATTAAACTATTTATTTTTTGGTTCAAAATCTATCTTTTTGAGTTGAAAATTCAACTGCTTGGTACATAATTGATTTTTTTTCAATTCGTCTACTTTGGTAGAAAATTAACCTTCATGTTACAAAATTATCATTTTAGTCGAGGATTCAACTATTTTGTTCAAAATTCTCTTTTTTGAGTTGAATTCAGCTAATTAAAAATTTGTTTTTTATGCTTCTACTTGGGTAGAAAATTAATCATCGTTGTTGAAAATTCGTCTTTTTGATTAAGGATTCAAATATTTTGTTAAAAATTCGATTTTTTTTGGGTCGAATCCAAGTAGTTGATAATTTATTTTTGCTGTAGTTGAACTTTAATTTGTTCGACAGAAAATTTAACTATTCTGTTTGTGATTGAAAACTCATCTTACTTGGTCGAAAATTCTACAGTTTTGTTGAATTTTCATCCTTTCGGATTGAAAATTGATCTCTTTTGATTAAAAATGATCTTAATTATTTTAAAATTTAAAAAAAGTTTGATTTTAAATTTTACTTAATTAATCAAAAAGTGTCAATAGTGGCTTTAAATAATGCTTTATCAAATTAAAACAAGAAAACTGGCAATCAGATTTCGAAAATCCGAGTATGTTTAAGGGAAATATTTTTCCTACATGGTTTAACAGCTAACCAGTTTACTTAAGCCCGGTTAACCTTTGTGGTTAACGTTCTCTCCAAAATTAGTACGACCCCATCGCACAAAACGGAATGCAGAGTCTCATAATATCGAGTCAACAGCCAACAACAATACCTCACGTTCACTAAAAGTGCCTCATATACACGCAGTGCTAAATCTAAAATTAAATTTGAGCTAGACATTTTTCGGATTTTTTTTTACGAGCCTTCAATATTCCGTATCATGACAGTACAGTACTCCACTTTTCCTAAACAGATCTAGCTATTACTAGAATGTTCCAAAAATTCGACTACCGATTTTCGCTGATCGATCCCCCAATTTGGCTATTTTTCATTTTTTTTACGAGCCGTCAATATTGCGCGTCATATCAGTGCTTGGCCATAATCCACTTTTCCTAAACGGAACTAGCTATCACTAGGGTGATCCGAAAATTCGACTTTTGAACATTGCTGATCGATCCCTTAATTTGGCTATTTTTCCGATTTTTATGAGCCGTCGATCTTCCGCATTATGACAGTACTTGGCAGTACTGCACTTTTCCTAAACTGATCTAGCTGTCACTAAGGTGGTTCAAAAATTCGTCTTTCGATTTTTGCTGATCGATCCACCCAATTTGGTCATTTTTCCGATTTTTCCTGATGGATCAATATTCCGCATCATGACAGTACTTGGCAGTACTCCAATTTTCCTAATCTGATCTAGCTATCACTAGAATGTTCAAAGAATTCGACTTTCGATTTTTGCTAAACGATCCCCTCAATTGTGTCATTTTCAGGATTTTTCACGAGCCATCTATATTCCGCCTCGTGAAAGTACTTGAAAGTACTCCACTTTTCCTTAACTGATATAGCTATCACTAGGGTGGTCCAAATATTCATCTTTCGATTTTTGCTGATCGATCACACTATTTGGTCATTTTTCGGATTTTTCCATTTTTTACGAGCCGTCAATATTCCGCATCATGACAGTACAGTACTCAACTTTTCCTAAACTGACCTAGCTATTACTAGAATGTTCCAGAAATTCGACTACCGATTTTTGCTGATCGATCCCCCAATTTGGCTATTTTTCGTTTTTTTTTTCATTTTTTTTACGAGCCGTCAATATTGCGCATCATAGCAGTGCTTGGCCATAATCTACTTTTCCTAAACGGAACTAGCTATCACTAAGGTGATCCGAAAATTCGACTTTCGAACTTTGCTGATCGATCCCTTAATTTGGCTATTTTTCCGATTTTTACGAGCCGTCGATCTTCCGCATTATGACAGTACTTGGCAGTACTCCACATTTCTTAAACCGATCTAGCTATCACTAAGGTGGTTCGAAAATTCGACTTTCGATTTTTGCTGATCGATCCCCACAATTTGGTCATTTTTCCGATTTTTTCTGATCGATCAATATTCCGCATCCTGAGAGTACTTGGCAGTACTCCAATTTTCCTAATCTGATCTAGCTATCACTAGAATGTTCGAAAAATTCGACTTTCGATTTTTGCTGAACGATCCCCTCAATAGTGTCATTTTACGGATTTTTCACGAGCCATCAATATTCCGCCTCGTGACAGTACTTGAAAGTACTCCACTTTTCCTTAACTGATATAGCTATCACTAGGGTGGTCCAAAAATTCGACTTTCGATTTTTGCTGATTTATCCCACTGTTTGGTCATTTTTCGGGTTTTTAAATTTTTTACGAGCCGTCAATATTCCGCATCATGACAGTACAGTACTCAACTTTTCCTAAACTGATCTAGCTATTACTAGAATGTTCCAGAAATTCGACTTCTGATTTTTGCTGATCGATCCCCCAATTTGGCTATTTTTCGTTTTTTTTTCATTTTTTTTATGAGCCGTCAATATTGCGCGTCATAGTAGTGCTTGACAGTAATCCACTTTTCCTAAACGGATCTAGCTATCACTAGGGTGATCTAAAAATTCGACTTTCGATTTTAGCTGATCGATCCCTCAATTTGGCTATTTTTCCGATTTTTACAAGCCGTCAATATTCCGCATTATGGCAGTACTTGGCAGTACTGCCCTTTTCCTAAACTGATCTAGCTATCACTAGGGTCGTTCAAAAATTCGATTTTCGCTGATCAGTCCCCCTATTTGGTCATGTTTCGGATTTTTTTATTTTTTTACGAGCCATCACCACCGGATGACCCATCAAAAATTAGCCATGTCTTTGAAAGGTGATAACGAATTCCAGAATACAAATAAATTTTGTTTAAAAAAACATTGGAAAGCTTATTAAATTTTTCGTTAAATGAATCTTAGTTAAAGTAATTTATCCTTGCGGGTATTGAGCGATCGCGTGAGAAAGTCAAAAATAAAAATCAGATTTTCAAGGCATTTTGTGATTCAACTTCAACTCTTGGCGGAAGCTTGGATATAGTAGCCAGTATATTAAATTTAGCAAGCTCGCTCAAAAAAATTATTATTTCAAGAAACCTTTAAGATTTTTTTAATTTTCACTGGTCCAAATGAGAGCTAAAATTCTAATAGTTCCTTTTGTAAAATATCAAATTAATAAATTTATTTTCCTAGATTCTGCAAAAAGTTGAAGCTGAAGTACAAAATTCCTTTAAAACGGAATTCTGTTATTGTCTTTCTCACGTAGTCATTTGATACTTACAAGGTTAAATTACTTCATTCAGGGTTCATTCGATGCAGAATTTTATAAGCTTTCCAACCGTTCATTAAAAATATTTTTATCTACATTCTGGATGGCGCTATCACCTTTTGAAGTCAAGACTAATTTTTAATGGGTCGCCCGCTTAGTTGTCCGATACTATCAGAATTTTGTTCTTGTCTTTCTCACTTGATAATGCAATGCCTACAATGCCAAATTACTTCAGATGGGACTCATTCAATGCAGAATTTAATAAGCTTTCCAACCGTTTATTAAAAATATTTTTATTCACATTCTGGACGGCGCTATCACCTTTTAAAGTCAAGACTAATTTTTAATGGGTCGCCCGCTCAGTAATCCGATACTATCAGAATTTTGTTCTTGCCTTTCTCAGTTGATAATTCAATACCTACAAAACCAAATCACGTAAACAAGGGGTCATTTGACGCAGAATTTGATAAGCTTTTTAACAATAAAAAAAAGGTGTATCTATATTCTAGACTTTGCTATCGCCTTCTGAAGTCAAGCCTAATTTTTTGTGGGTCTCCCGGTCAGAGTTCCGATACTATCAGAATTTTTTTTCGTCTTTCTCACTTGAGAACTTAATACCTACAGAACCAAATCACCTCAGCTAAGACTCATTTAACGCAGAATTTAATAAGCTTTTCAATGATTTAAAACAATATTTTTATCTTCATTCTGGACTTCGCTATCACCTTTTAAAGTCAAGACTAATTTTTAGTAGGTCACCCGCTTAGTTGTCCGATACTATCAGAATTTTGTTCTTTTCTATCTCCCTTGATAATTCAATACCTAAAAAACGAAATCACTTAAACTAGGGTTCATTTGACGCAGAATTTTATAAGCTTTTCAACGATTAAAAAGAAAATTTGTATCTATATTCTGGACGGCGCTATCTTCTTTCAAAGTTAAGGCTAATTTTTAATCGTACACGTGGTTAGTAGTCCGATACTAACAAAATTTTGTTTTTCTCTTTCTTACGCGATAATCCAATACCTACAAAGCCAAATCACCTCAGCTAAGACTTATTAAACGCAGAATTTAATAATCTTCCG
Organism: Andricus curvator; assembly: GCA_932195095.1. Classification (NCBI taxonomy): domain Eukaryota; kingdom Metazoa; phylum Arthropoda; class Insecta; order Hymenoptera; family Cynipidae; genus Andricus; species Andricus curvator. The sequence goes on from CAKNYM010048285.1 coordinate 150,220, forward strand.
AACCGTTTATTAAAAATATTTTTATCTACATTCTGGACGGCGCCATCACCTTTTAAAGTCAAGACTAATTTTTATTGGGTCGCCCGCTTAGTAGTCCGATACTATCAGAATTTTGTTCTTGTCTTTCTCACTTGATAATTCAATCCCTACAAAACAAAATCACTTAAACTAGGGTTCATTTCACGCAGAACTTGATAAGCTTTTTAACAATTAAAAGAAAAAAAATTATCTATATTCTAGACTTCGCTATCGCCTTCTAAAGTCCAGCCTATTTTTGAATGGGTTACCCGGTCAGAGTTCCGATACTATGAGATTTTTTTTCGTCTTTCTCACATGATAATTTAAGACCTACAAAGCCTAATCACCTCAGCTAAGACTCATTTAACGCAGAATATAATAAGCTCCCGAACCGTTTATTAAAATATTTGTATCTACATTCTGGACGGCGCCATCATCGTTTAAAGTCAAGACTAATTTTTAATGGGTCACCCGCTTAGTTGTC
>CAKNYM010048285.1:150731-173183 GCA_932195095.1 Andricus curvator
CTATCAGAATTTTGTTCTTGCCTTTCTCAGTTGATAATTCAATACCTTCAAAACCAAATCGCTTGAACTAGGGTTGATTTGACGCAGAATTTGATAAGCTTTTTAAAGATTTAAAAAAAATTGTATCTATATTCTAGACTTCGCTATCGCCTCCTGAAGTCAAGTCTAATTTTGAATGGGTCACCCGGTCAGTGTTCCGATACTATCAGAATTTTTTTCGTCTTTCTCACGTGAGAATTTAATACCTACAGAGCCAAATCACCTCAGCTAAGACTCATTTAACGCAGAATTTAATAAGCTTTCCAGTAATTTAAAACAATATTTTTATCTTTATTCTGGACTCCGCTATCACCTTTTAAAGTCAAGAATAATTTTTAATCACTCACCCGGTGAGTGGTCCGATACTATCCGTCGGTAGTGTATCTTTAGGATAAGATTGTTTAAAATGCAGCACGATTCCGTGTATGTATCAAAGAATCCAAATAATGGAAGATGAAAATTGAAAGAGGAACTGGTAAAAGAGGACAATGCTAAAAGCTTTTGAGGGTCTCACAAGAACTCATTTCATTCCTTCTTTCTCAGTCTCACTTCAAATTTCCTTCTCTGCATTTGCGTAAATAAACAAAAAAGCATCAGTTTATTTATATTGAAAGCTCTTAGTGCTTCCGAAAGGTATATGCATTTGAAACCTCTTACTGGATGCTCGAAATTTTAATTTTGGATTTTCAGATTGAAACATGGAAAATTCAGTACAAAAAGTTGTACTGATTTATTGATTGAAATTTGAATTGATTCAGTATTTTTTATTTATAAGTTCATTTAAATAATTTAAACTTACTTGAATTTCATAAGATTACGTAGGAACAAATTATATTTTGCGATAGTAAAAAAATTCCTGGTCCTAATTAAAATTCCCTTATTTTTTCTGGTTAAATAAAATTTCCGGGTATTTTCCGGTTTTCACCAATTTCCCAGTCCGCTATGCTTATAATTGACAATAACAATAAAATAAAAATCTGGTCTTTTATCTAAAATAAAAGAGGAGCCACAAGTATGCAAATAATTATATTTTAATAAACCATTATGAAGTCAACTAATTGAAAAAAATAATAATGAAAAAGTCGATTTATTGAAATATTATTCAATTTAATGGGTGTTTTGACAGAGTACAAAATATTTCAATCTACATTTTTTCTACTGATTTTATAAAACCCTCTATGAGAGGCATTTTAAATAATTGTTAAGGATAATAAATTTGAAAATTTTTTATTTTAATTTAAAATTCCTTCATTTTGCTTATAAATAATTCTATCTTAAAAATGTTACAAGCATAAGATTCTGCTCTTTAAATATTAATAATAATTATTTTTTGCAGTTTCTTCCTCTGAAAGATTATATATTTAGTTTAACATTTTATTATTTAGTTGAAAATTGAACAATTTTGTTAAAAATTGTTCCTTTTTGGTTGAAAATTCAACAGTTGTCTTCAAAAATTCGCCTTTTTGAGTTGAAAATTCAACTATTTTGGTAGAAAATTAAATTTTTGTTGCAAATTCATATTTTGGTGTTGAAAATTATCATTTTTTGATTGAACATTCAAGTACTGGGGCAAAAGTTCATCTACTTTATTCAAAATTAATTTTTTTTATTGAAAAATTAATTATTTTGTTGATATTTTTTTTTACTTAACTTTTTAAACTAAAAATGTAACTTTTCCATTTTTGGTTGAAAATTGATCTTTTTTAGTGGAAAATTTGTCTATTCTGGTAAAAAACTAAACTTATTGGATTGAAATTTTCTCTTTTTTGGTTGGAAATCCAACTTTTTGGTTGAAAAATAACTCTTTTTTTTTAAATTAATATTTTCGGGTTGAAAATTCAACTTTTTCACAGAAAATTCGTCTATTGATTTGATTTCGTTAGAAAATTGATCACTTTAGTTGAAAATTCTTCTCCTTGTCTGAAAAATTACAACTTTTGTTAAAAATTTGTTTTTAATTAATTTTTTTAATGATATTGTTCCATTTTTCGTTGAAAATTGATTTTTTTTAGTTGTTTAGCAAAAGTTAAACTACTTTATTAAAAATTTATTTATTATTTCGTGTGAAAAATTACCTAATTGTAACGTTTACATTTTTTGTTGAAAATTCTTCTCTTTTGTTTGGAATTTCCTTTTTTTTTTTTTTTTGGTTGCAAATTCATTTTCTTCTTGATAATTAATATTGTCGGTTTGAAAATTCAATTTTTATCCAGAAAATTCATCTTTTGGCCTGAAAGGACAACCATTTGAATGCAAATTTTTTTATTTTTTTGAATAAAAATCTTTATTTGTTGAAAATTTCTCTTTTTGGTTGGAAAATTCATCAGTTTAGCTGAAAATTCTTCTCTTTGGATGAAAATTTGACTATTTAGTTTTTGATTGTTTTTTTCGTTATAAATTAATTTTTTGGCCGGAAATGTAACTTTTAATATATATATATATATATATATATATATATATATATATATATATATGTATTATAATTCTTATATTAATTATAAAATATTTAAAGATTTCTTTTTTGTTTGAAAACTCGACTATTTTGTCGAAGTTTATTCTTTTTTGTCTGAAAATTCAACGATTTGGTTCAAATTTAACTATTTTGTTGAAAAATTGTCTTAGTAGAAAATTTATTGAAAATTCGTCCTTTTGAATTGACAATTCGTATTTTTTGGTAGATATAAATAAATTTGTAATTTCTAAATTTTATTCTAAAATTGTTTTATTTTGTTTATAAAAGATTCTATATTAAAAATGTTATAATTAATAATAATTTTAAAATAAATAATAATTTTTAAACCGAAAAAAAGTTCTTCGGCCACCCTGATAGAGTAATTTTAGGCTTTTCTATACTCTCAAAAAATTCTTAAGCCAAGTGGTACCAAACTCAGTCACCTATTTATTTTTAGTTTTTTCTATTTATATCTAATTCCCTTTCTCCATCGAATCGTCGAAAAGCCTTCAAACTAACAAAATCGAAATATGTTATCAGATTCGTACCAACACGAATTTCAACCAAGTCGGTGATTTGGCACCGATTTGATTTTCTCATGCGACTTGATAGGGGATAATGCCTACAGTGGATAATGCAAACTACAGTGGATAATCGATAATTAAGAGCACAAATAAAAATATATATAATTTTAATTTATTAAAAAGTATAGTGTTTTAATTATTAATTAAATTGATTATTTTAGACACATTAATATTTTCAATTATCGATTATCCACTGTAGGTTGCACTATCCACTGTAGGAAGGTCGCCCCTATAAAGTCAATTTTCGGCAAAAGTTCCCTTATATTCGAGATTTATTGGCACTTCAAATCGCTCATTTTCCTTATAAATAAAAGAGTCGTTTGCCGGTAGAAAGTGAAGATAAAATCTCTATAAAGAAGAAGTTATGCTATTAACGCCTCCGCTTATCTACTGCTGGAACTCACGCAACAAACTTTAGAGATTAAATAAATTATATACCTGGAGGGAAATTGATTCTAGACTGGGGCAACATTTTTAATTCATTATCGCCGATAAACTTTGATAAAATATCCAGCAAACAGTGAATTATTAATAGAAATTTATGCTTCAGCGGGAAAAAAATTTAGTCACTTTATACAACATAAATTTCATTTTTTATAATCACAACAATGATAATTTTTTTAATTGTAGAGTTTACAGTGTAGTACCTAATTTTCAAAATTTCATAACTCTTCCCTGATTTTTGCATTACTCAATTTTTTTTAAGACCATTAATATTTAAAGGCCAAAATTATAATTTTGTAACATTTTTAAAGGAAAAACGAATTTAAATGAAAAACTTGCCACTCAAAAAGTAAGAAGTAATTTTTTTTAATTTCAAAGAATATATAATATTAAAATAACAAATAAGAATTTTTTTCTCTTAATGTTAATTAAACACATTAAAAGATCAATAATGAATATAGATCGTATATCAATGCATACATTTTTTTATTTCAATGAAATCAAATCGAGATTCGAGACGAGATTGGAGATGAGAATTGAGATTCAAGACCAGTTTCGAAATTCAACACGAGCTACGAGACTCGAGACGAGTTTCGAGATTAAACTTGAGTTTCGAGACGAATTTCGAGATTAGAGACAAATTTCAAGATTCGAGAAGAATTTCAAGATTCGAGACAAGTTTCGAGATTCGGGACGATTATCGAGATTGAGAAGACATTCAAGATAAGATTCAAGAGCAGTTTTCAGATTCGATACGAATTTTGAGATTCGGAACAAATTTCAAGATTCGAGACGAATTTCAAGATTCGAGACGAATTTTGAGATTCGGAAGGAATTTCAAAATTCGAGACGAATTTCAAGATTTGAGACGAATTGCAAGATTCGAGACGAATTTCAAGATTCGAGGCGAATTTCAAGATTCGAGACGAATTTCAAGACTCAGGACGAATTTCCAGATTCGAGACAAGTTTCGAGATTCGGGACAGGTTTCGAGATTCGACACAAGTTTCGAGATTCGGGACGATTTTCGAGATTCGAGAAGACATTCAAGATAAGATTCGAGACCAATTTTGAGATTCAAACGACGAATTTTGAGATTCGAGGCGAGTTTTGAAATTCGAGACGAGAATCAAGATTCGAGACAAGAATCGAGATTCGAGACAATATTCGAGATTCGATACGAGATTAAAGATTCGATATGGGATTGGAGAGGAGACAAGACGAGATTAGAGACAAGACAGCATTCAAAACAAGATTCGGGACGAGGCGAGACGTGATTCGAAATGTGCCGAGACGAGATTCGAGACGAAATTCAAGATGAGATTTAAGACGAGATTTGATATGAGACGAGGCGAGATTGATTTTTGCATTACTAAATTTTTTTCTGACCACTAATATTTAAAGGCCAAAATTCTAATTTTGTAACATTTTTAATATAGAATCTTTTCTAAAGGAAATAAAAAATTATTAATTTAAATTTTTAAAGTTCATGTTTTTTTCGCAGGGATGCCACAACTTAATTCACTTGAAACAAGTGAAAATGTAACCAATTTGAACCGAAAAGGTGATTAATTTCTAGCCCAGAAATAATGTGACTAATCTGCATTAATTTTTTTTTGATTTAAAAGAATTCGAATAAATTAGATGAAATCTATAAGAATTTCCGGCGAATTTGGACGGATTCAGGAAGAATCAATTAGAATTAAAATCAGTTCAAATAAAATTAAAAAGAATTCAAATGAATTGAATCAAAAATTTTAAAATTAGAAAGATTCCTTTGATTTCAATCAGATTTCAATAAATTTAGACAAATTTAAGAGAAATTCGAAGAATTCGATCAAGCTTATAAAAATTTCAGACGAATTTGATCGATTTCAGGATAAATTCATTAGATTTTAAAACTGTTCAAGTAAAATTGAAAAGAATTCAAATGAATTGAAATTTTTTTTTAAATCCACAAAATTCCATAAAATTTAATAAATTTGAATGAATCTAGAGATATTTATGAAAATTTAAAAAAATTCGATGAAATTGATAAAAATTCCAGGCGAATTTCAAAGAATTCAGGATAAATTTATTAGATTTCAGAACAGTTCAAGTAAAATTCGGAAGAATTTAAATGAATTGCAATTTTTTTTATCCACAAAATTTTATTGATTTTAATAAAATTTGAATGAATTTAGAGGAATTCAAGAAAAATTCGAAGAATTCCATGAAATTTATGAAATTTCTAGGCGAATTTCAACGAATTCTGAATAAATTCATTAGATTTTAAAACAGTTTATGTAAAATTCGAAAGAATTCAAATGAATTGAAAAACATTTTTAATCAACAATATTACAATAAATTCAATCAAAATTGGATGAATTTCGAGGTATTTAGGAAAAAAATTCGATCAAATTAATAAGAATTCCAGGCGAATTTCAACGAATTCAGGATACATTTATTAGATTTCAAAAGAGTTCAAGTTAAATTCAGAGGAAGAATTCAAATGAATTGAAATTTTTTTTATCCACAAGAGTTTATTCATTTTAATAAAATTTGAATGAATTTAGAGGAATTTAAAAAAAATCGAAGACTTTGATGAAATGTATAAAAATTCTAGGTGAATTTCAATGCATTCTGGATAAATTCATTAGATTTTAAAACAGTTTATGTAAAATTCGAAAGAATTTAAATGAATTGAAAAAAATTGAAAATCTACAATATTACAATAAATTCAGTACAATTTGAATGAATTTAGAGGTATTTAGGAAAAAAATTCGATGGAATTAATAAGAATTCCGGGCGAATTTTCACGAATTCAGGATAAATTTATTAGATTTCAAAACAGTTCGAGTAAAATTCAAAAGAATTGAAATAAAAAAAATTTTTAATCCAGAAAATTGCATTGATTTTAATAGAATTTGAATGCATTTCGAGGAATTTGAAGAGAAATTCGGAGAATTCGATGAAATTTATAAAAATTCTAGTTATAATTTCAACGAATTCAGGGTAAATTAATTAGATTTCAAAACAATTCATGTAAAATTCGAAAGAATTCAAATGACTTGAAAAAAAAGTTTAAAATCAACAAAATTTCATTGATTTCAGTAACCCTGTACCCTCAATTTTTGTGAATAAATTCTTCGTAATCCAGTAAAATATTATAAAATTCCCTGTAATTCTATTAAATCTTAAAATTTTTGAAATCCTTGGAAATCCCTTGAAATTTTTGAAATCTCCTGAAAATGCCTTAAAATCTTCTGAAATACCGTAAAATATTTAAAATTCTATGAAATCATCTGTAAACTTTTAAAAACTCTTGGAAATTCCTGAGCATTTGTAGAAAATTACCTAAAATTTCTAAAATCCTTTAAAATTACTTTAAATTATTGAAATCTATTGAAAATACTCTAATACATTTTAAATGCATCAAAATCTTCAAAAATCCCTTGAAATTTTGTAAAGCTCTTAAAAATACTTTAGAATTAAAAAATATATCTTAAAATGTTTCGTGTTCTTTGCAATCCCTTCAAATTTAAAAAAAATATTAAAAATTATTTTGAATCTTTGAAAAATATCCTCAAATCTTTCAAAATCGTAAAAATCTTTGGTATTACCTTGTAATATTTTAATATCCCTTTAAATTTTGGAAATGTCTTGAAAATGCCTTGGAGTCTTTTAAAATACCATCAAATATTTCAGACCCTTTGAAATCTATTAAAAATTCCTTGGAATCTTTTAAAATCCCCTAACATGTTTTAAATCTTTTGAAATATTTTGAAATCTCTTAAAATATTTTAAAATCCCTTGAACTCTTTTGAAATCCATTTGAATTTGTTAAATCTCTTAAAAATTATATGGAATTTTTAAAACTCTTAAAAATTCTTTGGGATTTTTAAAACTATTAGAAATTTCTTGGAATATTTTTAAATTACCGTAAAATATTTAACATCCTATGAAATCTTCTGAAAACCCTTGAAACTTTTAAAAACTCTTGGAAATTCCTTGGAATTCATAAAAAAATTTTAAATACTTTAAAATTACTTCAAATTATTGAAACCTATTGAAATCTATTGAAAATACCCTTGTATCTTCTAATATATCCTAGATTATTTAAACTTCTTTAAAATTTTTGGAAGTACCTGGAAATATTTGAAATTCTTTGAAATCCTACGAGATCCCTCTATTATTGGAAATAAATTATTTAAAATCCATTAAAATATTTAAAAATCCCATGAATTGACATGAAATTTAATTTAATTTCCTGAAATCTCAGAAAATTTATTAAAATACCTCTTGTGGTTTTAAAATCCCTTAGATATTTCATATTTTCGGGAATTGTAGGAAATTCTCTAAATCCTCATGGAAAGTTTAAATCCCTTAAAATCATAAAAAAGCTTGAAAATTCCTTGAAAATTTTTAAATCACTTAAAACTGCCTCAAAATCTTTTAAAATACCTTAAATCTTTCAATCTCTCTAGAATTCCGTCAAATTATTAAAAGTTGAAAATTGTAGGAATCTTTTAAAATACCTTAAAACATTTCAGAAAAATGCAGGAAAATTCAGAAATAGGTACAGATCTGAATTGAATACCAGTTTACCTATGAATTTTAATTATTTCAAAGAAAAGTGACTTAAGTGATATTTTCATTTTAAAAAGTGATTTGATCTGAAAAAAGCTCTATTAAAACAAGACCTTCAGAAAGTTGAAATACTATAAAATTAAATTTGTATACTTACAACAACGATTTTTTTTTAATTGTAGAGATATGTGCATGCAGTTCGTAAAAAAGTCGTTTTCTTGACATTTTTAAGTATATATATTTGCATCTAATTTCTTTTAGTAGCTAGTTAAATTTATTGACGTCATAGTCAAACACTTTTAGAATAAACTCCAGCGTTTTAGACTTGACATAGCGGAAAAATTTATTCGAGTTGGGGACAACCCTCGACCCATAAAACGAAACGTAAATAAAAACAAAAATTCTGCAAATTCCTACTTTTTTTCTCTGTTGAAAAAAATCTCCAACTGAGTGCAAAATCCATTTGAGCGACGTAATCGTGTCACATGCTTTTGCTTTAATTTTGGAACTGCCGTCTGATGCTTTTCGACGCGGATTTCTTTTAAGAATTATGTGAAAAGCAGGACAAGTTAAACACGCGTCAAGCATATGTGTTCTCGTAAAACTGAAAAAATTTTTTACAACCTGCCATGACTTCAAAAGTAGTTAAACCACGAATTTAAATGAAAAACTGGCCACTAAAAAAGTAAGATAAAAATGTGCATAAATATTGTTTTAAATTCTGTTATAAAGTAGAGTAAATGCACAATTTGTAGCTCTTTACTATCCAGAGAATTTTTTTTTCAATTTAAGAAATCGTTTTCTTAAAAACTTTTTTGCTTCAATTAAAAGTATTTTTTTGTAAATTTCAAAGAATATATAATATTAAAATAACAAATAAGACATTTTTTTTCTTTCGATTTTAATTACACCCAATAATATGCTCAATAATGAATATATAAAAATATTCTCTTATTTAAAAACAATTTTTTCAGAACAATCTATTTCTTTAATTCAATGAAATCGAATAAAGATTCGAGACAAGATTCGGAATGAGGATCGAGATTCAAGACGAGCTTCGATACTCGAGACCAGTTTCGAGATTAAAGATGAGTTTCGAGATTAAATTCGAAATTTGAGACCTATTTCGAAATTCGAGACCTATTTCGAGATTCGAGACTAATTTCGAGACTCGAGACGAATTTCGAGATTCGAAACGAATTTCGAGATTCGAGACGAATTTCGAGATTCGAGACGAATTTCGAGATTCGAGACGAATTTCGAGATTCGAGACAAATTTCGAGATTCTATACAAATTTCAAGATTCGATACGAATTTCAAGATTCGAGACAAGTTTCTAGATTCGGGACGATTTTTGAGGCGAGTTTTTAAATTCGAGACGAGAATTGAGAGTCGAGACAAGTTTCGAGATTCGCGACGATATTCGAGACAATTTTCGAGATTCGATACCAATTTCGAGATTCGAGACGAATTTCGAGATTCGAGACAAATTTCAAGATTCGATACGAATTTCAAGATTCGAGACAATTTTCTAGATTCGGGACGATTTTTGAGATTCGAGGCGAGTTTTTAAATTCGAGACGAGAATTGAGAGTCGAGACAAGTTTCGAGATTCGAGACGATATTCGAGAGGAGACGAGACGAGATTAGAGACAAGACATAATTCAAAACAAGATTCGGGACGAAACGGGACGTGATTCGAAATGAGACGAGACGAGATTCGAGACGAGATTCGAGACGACATTCAAGATAAGATTTGAGACGAGATTCTAGACTCGTGACGAGACGAGATTCGAGAAGTGATGAATTGCAAATGAGGAGAGGGAGCGGGAGATTTGAACGACTTATTTTCTTATTTTTATTTTCAAGCTTCTATAATTAATTGCGAGGTAATTAAAAAGATAATTAAACTTCATGGTGAAATTCACCTCTAAATGTACAAATAAAATTGGTGTTCCTTTTATAATCTTATATAGCTGAAAATTGAGGATATAGTCCCGGATAAACATTTTATTTGATGATACACCATTTTATGATATCTTTTATGATACTGTATCTTATTTAGGTGCCTCGGCGATTTCCCTGAGAAAGCAATAGAAATCCTTCAGACAATTGCCACTAAAAGGAAAGAGATTGTTGGACATCGATGTTTTTATTAAAATAATTTTTGAGCTTTTCGAGTTTCAAAAGAAAATCATCCGGGCCGAAAAATTATTACTAATTAAGGCGGGTCGAAAATATCCATTTTTTAGATCTCGATAGATTTTTTTGTTATCTAACGCAATTTTTAAATTAAAGATATAAGAAATTAATATAATTAAAAAAGCAAATTTTTAAAAATTATATAAAAAAATAAAAGCAGGGACAAAATTTTTGAAATTTGATAAAAATTGATATTCTAACTTCAGAATTAATATATTAATTTTTGTGCAATATATGGGCAATAAAACTATTTCATTTTTTGTTTCAAAAATGGTTGAAGCTTGTTTTTATTATTTTAAACAAAATTAATTTTGCGTTGAAAATTCAACTATTTTGGTAGAAAATTCAACTATTTGGTTGAAACTGGAACTACTTTGTTGAAATTTTTGTTTCCTTTCTCGACCAAAAAAATATTTTTTTGGTTGATAATTCAACTCTTTTGTTAAAAATTCGTCTTTTTCGTTTAAAAATTCGTAGCTGAAATTAAAACCACTTTCTTAAAAAATTATTTGCTTGGTTAAAGATTCATTTCTTTGGTGGAAAATTTAACTATTTTATTAAATTTTTATTTGGTTGAAAATTTAACTCTTTTAATAAAAATTGATCTTTTTGGTTTGAAATTTCATGGTTGAAACTTGAAACTTTTTGAAAATTCAAGTATTTAATTGAAATTTTATATTTTCGAGTTAAAAATTTAACCTTTTTGTGAAAAATTAATCTTTTGGCTTGAAAATTTAACAATTTGGTTGAAATCTGTTTGGTTGAAAATTCAACTGTTTTGTTAAAAAATAGCCTTTTGGGTTTGTAAGCGATTTTTAATTACAATCTGATGAATAATGTCAATCGAAAAAATTTTTATGATTTTTTCAACATAAAATACCAATTTTATATGAAAAGCGCTAAGATTGAATAACTTTCAATTGTTCAAAAATTGTGAAATTTTCTTAAAATTGTATCTGATATTTAATATGATATTTCGAGATTCGAGACGAATTTCGAGATTCAAGACCAATTTCAAGATTCGAGACGAATTTCAAGATTCGAGACAAGTTTTGTGATTCGAGACGAATTTCAAGATTCGAGACGAATTTCAAGATTCGAGACGAATTTCGAGATTCGAGACGAACTTCGAGATTCGAGACAAATTTGAAGATTCGAGACGAATTATTTTTAAAAAATATATAAATTTTCTACGAAAGAAACTAACCTAATGCAAAATTGTTAGAAAATTATAAATCTTGTTCAAATTAAAATGATTTTTTCAAAATACTAATTTTCAATGTAAAGCGACAACGTTCCTCAAAACTGTTTAAAAATTATAAATCTTTTTATTATTATTTGTATTATATATATTTTTATAATTATCATTTTATTATATAAATATATAGATATATAAAATTATACTCGTTTATTTTCATTATTATATTTTATAATTTTTAATAAAATCATTGTATTTATGTAAATCTAACAATTTTTGTTTTAAAATACTAATTTCAATTTTAAAAAATACATGCATCATATAAGATAATATTAGAGAAACACATGAAACTCGTACGATCCATTTTTCCGTTTTTTTTTTTAATTTTTATCCAAAACGGTTGATTACAAAAATTTTAAAGAACAGGTTTATCATTATCAAACTTAAGTTTTGACACGAAATTGCTAAAGAAACTTTTCAAAATGCATTTTTACAAACCAAAAAATATATTTTTTAGATCACGCAAAGATTTTAAAACCCATAAGATATCCTTTTTGGTTTGTAGAAAGAAATTTTGAAAAGTTTCTTTGGCAATTTTATACCAAACCCTAAGTCGACTTAAGCGATTTTTTCTAGAGAACAGCTCAATTATCCAATTAAAAAATCAGGGGCCAGGATTTTTTTTTTCTAGTAAAAAGTTGAATGAATTCTTTTATCGTTATTTCCTTTTATTGCCAATAAGTCCATGAGAAAGTTGTCTCCAAGCGCTTAATCTTTTTTCTTATTGTAAGTTTCCTTCTCGATAGCTTCATTGATTTTCAGCTCAGGGCAAGAGTCCTGCGTCTACCAGGACAGAGGAATACAAGTAAGAAAAAAAATGTTTACTCTAAGAAGAAAACGCATCTACATTACGATCTCATGTTGACGTTTTAAGAGCTCTGGAGAAGTAGGAAAACTTTCATGACATCTTGCGGCTTATTCGGAAGGAACTAACGACCCGGAAGTCGAATCAAACCGCTTACAGATGATTTTCTGACGAATTATTTACGCTCTGTTTCTTTCGTTGAAGTTTAGTGGTTCATTTTTTCCCTTGAAGTTGAAGTAAACAAAAGCAAATCATGGAGGATGAGGATGCGGAGGAGATGCGAGAGGCAATTACACTCGTGAATAAATATGTCACAAAAACCACATCCAAGAGGATCTCTTCGACGAGGCAGCGACTTCTGAAGAAAGATCATTCAAACGAGGAATCTGATACCATGGAGTGTCCATCTGAAAACGAGGTGGAGAACATTCCTCCAGATGAAGATCCGGAACCGATCGTAACCGACGAGAAGGGGAACCGCATTTCCGGAAGAGAGAAATCCAAAGACAGTGAACTTCCTGATGTCTCCGAAGAGGTCTCCGAAGTCTCAGAAGTCTCGGAAGCACGAGTAGAAGTCCGTAAATCCCACACTCAGAGACACACAACCACCGCAAGGATTCAGATTCAGAGTTCCTCTTCATCCAATGAAAACGAAAACCCTCCAAGGACTCACTTTGCCAAATACGGTGGAGCTAGACTATTTATGAGCTCCACCAGAAGCCCGCAATCCAGTTCGAGCCAAGAAGAATATGAACCGGAAGTGAAGACCATTCCAAAGCAGAACCTGCTGACTATAGCGTCCAGTCATGTAACCGCCAGATCAATGGAATCTTTAAGGACATCTAAAAACTTTTTGAGTGCAGATGATCGTTACTGTGAGGACTCTCGATCCTTAGAGTCCCTGTCATCTTCTTCAGAAACTCATGTGGCTTCTGGATCGAAAGGACACTATAGAAGTTTTCTGACTTCTTCGAGGAAGGATATGAGGCGGATTGTGGCTCTGGAGTCTAGAAGCAGTGATAACCTTCATCGTGAAGAGAGTCTCAATGCTGAAGTTAGAAGAGGCTTGTTTGCTAATATGGGTCTCGAGAGGAGACTTCCCCAGCATCTTAGTTTGCCTCCTCCTTCTGGAGTTTTTTCCTTAACGAGTCCTGGTGGCAGTGATAGGAGAATCACCATTCTGAGTCCACATTCGCCTCTTCAAGTTCCTGACTTTCAACAGAGTTTCGCGGTCCAGACGCTCAAGAACAGGAGGAAGAAGGCCATTGTCTTGCCGAGGTTGGTGTTGCCCCGAAGTGATTCAGAAGTCTTCTTAGAGTGAGTAGCACCTGCACAAAGCACTGCTTGTCAATTAGTTCACCTTACTCGAAATCAATTCCTTAAATAAATTGTCTTCTGTCCTTCAAGTGCATTGATTAGATTTCAGTTTCAGTTGTCAAGGGTTCCCTCAATTGCACGCTTGCACTTCTTTACAATAGATGTCCGATGCATGATAGTCCTAGGTTTGAAAGCTTTTCACAATTGATTTCTGAGATTTAAAATTTTTTTTAGGATTTTTACAATATATTGAAGATTTCAAGGGATTTTATCAGATTTAACAGATTTTTTGAATTTCAGAAGATTTTAAGGAACAATGGGGCACTTTTTCTCAAATGTTCTCACTAGGGTGGTCCAAACTTATGTCTGTAAAAATTTTATTCACGATTTTTGGTGATCAGACCCCTAAAATTTGTTCCCTTTCCGGAAAAAGAAATTCCATATTTTTTCTAATCGGTCAAAATTAAGGGCATGTACCAGAGTGTCACGTGACCTATTGTATGGTTTAGGTTCGACGGCTTTACACTTTGACAAATGTAAATATTGTGCTAAGATTTTGGGAAATTGTTCAAAATATATAAGGGCACGTCCATCTGGCTTATTCGAGTTTCTATTTTGCTTAAATAGTGAAATTTTAATAATTTTCAATTTGGCATGTAACTGAGAGCAGGGCTTTAGAGCCCTAGCTGAAGCTATTTTGATTCGATAAGTGACAAGCTTTTAATAATTAATTAATTTTTTTTTTACCGATTTTTTCTTCTTTTTTTTGTCTTAAAGTAAAGCTTAGGATTCTCACTTTCGAAGCAGTGAAGGATAAAATCTTGTTTCTTCTTGTTTTCAAGAAATCAAATTTTTTTCCATTCTACTTCGGGGGAAACGTCTCTTCCAAAGAAGTTTTGCTCTTTTATAATTAATAAAAAGAAATTTATTTTCTATTTTTCGATGAAATTTTTCCCGCCCCTTCAAGCGATCAAAATAATTTTTTGAAAATCTTATTATTTGACCTTTAAAAATGAAGGTACAATCATTTTTTTCCTGAAAATATTTACGAGCCTTCATGTTCGAAGGTGAAATAATGGATTGAAAAAAATTCTTATGATCGTTGAGAAGGTCGGGAAAATTCACAAAATTTCTTCATTGATTTTTAAAATGTACAACTTCTTTGGATGAAACGGTCGTCAAAATCTAAGAATTTTAAATTAGATTAAAATCAAATTCAAAATCTTATTTAAGGTTCAATACTCAAGTTAGTGTATAGAATTTCTGGAAATAAAACAAAAAATCCAACAACCAATTTTGAATAACCACCGTAAAATGCTCCTATTCTTATTAAAAAAAAATTTCAATTCTTTTTTGGACAAAAATAAAAAAGAGGAAAAAAATGAGAAGGCAACCAACCAAATAAAGAAAAAAAGACATTTTGTCCTTCACAAATTCAAAAATAAGAATCGTAAGCTTTATTTTGAGATCAAAACAAAAAATCAAAAAAAATTTGATTTGAAAAATAGGTACACTTGAGAAAAAACGCCCCATATTTTTTTTTTAACATCTCGAGTGATTCCAAAGAATTTTACAATATTTAAGAGACTTATAGGATTTCAGAAGAAATAAAAAGATTCAATAAGATTATAAGTATTCTAAAGATTTCAGAGTATTTTTCAAAATTCCAAAGAGTTTTCAAGAGCTTAACAAAATTCCCCGAGATTTCAAAAGATTTCTTACAATTTGAAATATTTGAGGGGATTCGAAAAGATTCAAAGGAATTTTTTATTGATTTCGGTACCTTAATGAGATTTTAAACGATTTGCAGTATTTTAGGTTTTTGAAAAGATTCCAAGGTATGTATTTCAAAATATTTAGAAAAATTTCAAAGATTTTAGTATATTTCAATAGATTCCAAGGAATTCTTAATAGATTTCAATAATTTGAAGGGATTTTAAAGGACTTAAAAATTTTAGGGTATTTTTAAAAATTACAAGGAATTTTCAAGACCGTCAAAAAATTTCAAGAAATAATAAAGGATTTCAAAATATTTGAGGAAATTTTCAAAAATTCCAATAAATTTTTAATTGATATTACTAATTTAATGTGATAAACACACACTTTAGGACATTTAAAAAGATTCCACAGATTTTCAATTTATTTCGGTACTGAGATTTCAAAAAATTCTAAAGATTTTAGGGTATTTTAAAAGATTTCAAGGAGTTCTTAATAGATTTCAATAATTTGAAGGGATAATAAATATATAAATATAAAAAATGTTACAACAATAGAAAAAACTGTAGACAACTTTTTTATCTACAATATTGTTCAAAGTTGTTTCTATCATTTTAAAAATCAAAAAAATATTATTGATAATCGCATTAAAAATAAAAAACATTTACTTTGACAATATTTTTGTTAGTGAATTTTTTTACGATCGCTTCATAACAATTTTTGAAAAATGGTTAAATTTGTATAAATAATGAGTTTTTCCGGAGACAAATTTCTCTTCGGTTCTGATGTTAAAGATATTTTTATAAAAATAAAACATTTTTTGGACAAATTTTTGTATTTGAAGATTATTTGCTTATTTTCAAAGTTAGAAACATCAGAGTTGTAGGAAATATTTTTCATTATGTACCACTCAAGGTGGAATACAAACTGGATTTGCTCAAAAAATATTGTTTGAATACCATTTTTCATTTTATTTGTTACCACAGAAGGGCAATAAACAAAAAACTCAAATATCGGATCTGATTATTCTTTATTTCACTTTTGAAATCTTTTGAAACATTTTAAACCTTTCAAAATTTTTCGAAATTCTTTGAAATCTTCTGGAACCTCATGACATCCTAAAATTTCTATAAAACCCCATAGTCCGCGAAATTTCATAAATTTCTTTGAAATCCCTTAAACTCATTCAAAATACTTGGTGATTTTTTAAATCTGTTGAAATTAGTTGAAATACTAAAAGTCCCATTGAAATCTTTCAAAATATTTTGCAAGTCCCAAGATTTTTCCATGTGTAATGGCTTAGCTAAAAGGTACAATTCTAAGAATCACTTTTATGAAATATCGAATTAATAAATTTATTTTCTTAGCCCCTGTCAATGTTGAAATAGAAGTAGAAAATTCTTTCAGAAACGGAATTTTATTTTTGTGCTTCTCACGTGATGATTCAATACCTACAATGTTAAATTACCCCAACAAAGGCTCATTAAACGCAAAATTTAATAAGCCTTTCAATGGTATTTTCAAAATTGTTATCTATATTCTGGAGAGAGCTATCATTTTTCCAAGTCAAGGCTAATTTTTAATGTTTTAGCCGGTGAGTGTTCCGATACTATCAGAATTTCGCTTTTGTCTTTCTCAAGTGATTATGAAATACCCATAAATCCAAATTACTCCAACAAAGGCTCATTGAACGCAGAATTTAATAAATCTTCCAACGGTTTCTTAAAATAATTTTTATCTATATTCTGGACGGAACTATCATCTTTCAAAGTCAAGGCTAAGCTGTAATAGCTCATTCAGTTAGCGATCCGATACTATCAGAATTTTGTTTTTGTCTTTCTCATGTTATTATTCAATACCCACAAGGCCAAATTACTCGAACAAAGGCTCATTGAACGCAGAATTTTTTACGCCTTCCAACGGGTTTTTGAAATTCTTTTGATCTATATTGTGGACCGAACTATCATCTTTCAAAGTCAAGGCTAATTTTTAATAGGTCATTCGGTTAGTGATCCGATACTATCAGAATTTTGGTTTCGTCTTTCTCACGTGATTATTAAATACCCACAAGGCCAAATTACTTCAACAAAGGCTTACTAAACGCAGAAGTTAATAAGCTTTCCAATGGTCTTATAAAATATTTTTATCTATATTCTGGCAAACGCTACCATTTTTCAAAGTCAAGGCTAATTTTTAATGTGTCAGTGGGTCAGTGTTCCGATGCTATCAGAATTTTCCTTTTGCCTATCTCACGTGATTATTCAGGACCCACAACGCCAAATTACTCCAACAAAGACTCATTGAACGCAGAATTTAATAAGCTTTGCAATGGTCTTATAAAATATTTTTATCTATATTCTGGCAAACGCTATCATTTTTCCAAGTCAAGGCTATTTAATGTGTCAGCCGTTCAGTGTTCCGATACTATCAGAATTTTGCTTTTGTCTTTCTCACGTGATTATTTAATACCCATAAAGCCAAATTACTCCAACAAAGGCTCATTGAACGTAAAATTCAATAAGTTTTTCAAAGGCTTTTGAAAAATCTTTTTATCTATATTCTGGAGAGCGCTATCATTTTTCAAAATCAAGGCTAATTTTTAATGTGTCACCCGATTAGTGGTCCTATACTATCAGAATTTTTCTTTTGTCTTCTCCGCGTGATTATTCAATACCCATAAAGCCCAAATTACTCCAACAAGGACTCATTAAACGCAGAATTTAATGAGCTTTCCAATGGTCTTATAAAATATTATTATCTATATTCTGGCAAAAGCTATCATTTTTCAAAGTCAAGGCTAATTTTTAATATGTCAGCCGGTCAATGTTCCGATACTATCAGAATTTTGCTATTGTCTTTCTCACGTGATTATTCAATACCCACAAGGCCAAATTACTCCAACAAAGGCTCATCAAACGCAGAATTTAATAAGCTTTACAATGGTCTTATACAATATTTTTATCTATATTCTGGCAAACGCTATCATTTTTCCAAGACAAGGTTATTTAATGTGTCAGCCGTTCAGTGATCCGATACTATCAGAATTTTTCTTTTTTCTTTCTTACGTGATTATTCAGTACCCACAAGGCCAAATTATTCCAACAAAGGCCTATTAAACGCAGAATTTAATAAGCTTTGCAATGATATTATAAAATATGTTTATCTATATTCTGGCAAACGCTATCATTTTTCAAAGTCAATGCTAATTTTTAATATGTCATTCGATTAGTGGTCCGATACGATCAGAACTTTGCTTTTGTCTTTCTTACGTGATTATGTAATACCCATAAATCCAAATTACTCCAACAAAGACTCATTAAACCCAGAATTTAATAAGCCTTCCAATGGTCTTATAAAATATTCTTATCTCTATTCTGCAGAGCGCAATCATTTTTCAAAGTCAAGGCTAATTTTTAATGTGTCTCCTGATTAGTGGTTCGATGCTATCAGAACTTTGCCTTTGTCTTTCCAACGTGATTATGCAATACCCATAAAGCCAAATTACTCCAAGAAAGAATCATTAAACGCAGAATTTAATAAGCCTTCTAACGGTTTTTAGAAATTATTTTTATCTATATTCTGGACGGAACTATCATCTTTCAAAGTCAAGACTAACTTTTAATAGCTCATTCAGACAGTGATCCGATACTATCAGAATTTTTCTTTTGTCTTTCTTACGTGATTATTCAGTACCCATAAGGCCAAATTACTCCAACAAAGACTCACTAAACCCAGAATTTAATAAGCTTCCCATTGGTCTTATAAAATATTGTTAACTCTATTCTGGAGAGCGCTATCATTTTCCAAAGTCAAGGCTAATTTTTAATGTGTCTCCCGATTAGTGGTCCGATACTATCAGGATTTTGCCTTTGTCTTTCTCACGTGATTATTCAATACCCACAAGGCCAAATTACTTCAACAAAGGCTCATTAAACGCAGAATTTAATAAGTTTTCCAATGGTATTTCAAAAATATTAGTAGAAAATTCTTCCAGAATTTTCAATACCTACAAGGCCAAATTACTCCAACAAAGGCTCATTCAACGCTGAATTTGATATGCCTTCCAACGGTTTTTCGAAAATATTTTTATCTATATTGTGGACGGAACTATCATCTTTCAAAGGCAAGGCTAATTTTTAATAGCTTATTGGGTTAGTGATCCAATACTATCAGAATTTTGGGTTTGTCTTTCTCGCGTGATTATTCAATACCCACAAGGCCAAATTACTTCAATAAAGGCTTATTGAACGCAAAATTTAATAAGCTTCCCAGCATTCTCAAACAAATATTTTTATCTACATTGTGGTCAGCGCTATCGTCTTTCAAAGTCAAGGTTAATTTTTAATAGGTCACCCATCCATTGGTTCGATACTATCCGTTCGTAGTGCATGGAAAAGTATTTCTTATTTTAGTTTATATTTAATCCCTCTAATTCAATATTTATTAAAAGTAATTTTCTAGGAAACTAAAGGCATAAAGAAACTTAAGGAATAGGTCATAATTTCTCAAAATGTTTAATGATACTTGTTAACGGAAAATGTACTCAGGAGACTGTAATATATAGCTGTTTCCTTAGAGAATGCACTTGAACTTTTCAGCAACTCGAAATTGTAATACTACATCCTACGAGGACATTTATGTTTCTGCATTTTGCACCTCCCTAGGGTAAACGCATTCAAACCCTCGACTGTGCTAAATCTGTTGCGAACTTTCTCATCGTTTAACTAGTTTTAACTAGGAGATATTTTTTGTTTAAAGTTTAAAAAATCGTGTTTTGTTCAATTGGCCCTTCTCGTCAAATTTTAGAGCAAAATTTACAACGAAAAAATTAAACAAGACAAAATTTTGGAAAAATTTTAAAAATAAGAACCTGCTACCTTCAGTAGGTGCCGAGTTATGATCTTTCAAAGTAACCGGTTTTTTCTTATAGAGTAGCTGAAAAGTCAAATTCTGAAATTTGCATTTGTACTTTAAAACCTGTTAATTTAACAAAAAAATGTTTCCTATATTAATTAAAGCTAACGTAATTTCCAGTGATTCTAACAAAAATCAATGATCTAGCCTCAAAAGGTCATGAGTTATCACCTCTTAAATTTGACCATTTTTGACCATTTGTCAGGATTTTTCACTAAATCATTTTTTAAAGCATTAAAGCATTTAAGGCATTTTTACTCGTGTTTTTTTTAATAACTAATTTATGAGTAAATCAATGTTAATGACAACAAATGAAAAGTTTAAGAGCAGGAAATTTTACATTAATCTGAAAAAAATTAAGTGTCTAGCTCCCATCGTTCACGAGTTATGAACATGGAAATTTTACTCTCTGACAAATGGGTCAAAAATGGTCAAATTCAGAAGGTCACAACTCATGACCTATTGTGGCTAGAGCTTTTTTTAGAATTGCTAGAAATAACGTCTACTTTAATTATTATGCAGAAAATTTGTTTCGTAAATTAGCAGGTTCCAAAGTACAGATGCAAAATTCAGAATTTTATTTTTTAGCCACAAAAAAAATCTGGTTACTTTGAAGGTTCATAACTCGGCACCCACCGAAGATATATAGCTTTTTTTAATTTTTGTAGTATTTTGTCTAGTTTAATTTTCTTTTGAAACATTTTGCTGTCAAATGCAATTGAGAGGGCCAATCTACGCAAACACGATTTTTGGAACTTTTTTCAAAAATATTTCCGGGCACGTAGTAGTAATTAATCTTGGATGTTTTTTTTTTTAATCGATTTTCTTTAATGATTACTTAAATCAAAGATCTTAGCATGTGAAATTTAGATAAAAATGGCATTTGTTATGTTATAGATTTCGTTTTTTTTATATTAGCAGTTAAAAAATAAGAAAAATGGAAAAATATATGGTTATTTAGACATACTTTTCGTCTCTGAAATTTATTAAATCCAATTTTTGAAAGAATGCGTTTAACAATGTTTTCACCTGGCTCTTAAAATACTTGTGAGACATCCCAGAAAAAAATACAAGAAAAAAATGTTCTTTTCGAGCCACTTTGACTTAAAACCAATTGAGGAAAATTGGATTTTCTCAATTTCAGAGATAAAAATAAATTTATCTCTATTTTAGAGCTCAGGATTTTTATAAAGAGTGTGGACTATATTTAACCCATTGTTAACGAATTAAAAAAAGATATTTTTTTTTTAATTATAGCACTTGAAAAATGCAATTTTAGTCACATTTGGTCGATTTTATATATTTTTTTCAATTCCAAAAACTAAACGTAAATGTGATTATTAAACTAATATATAAAATTTGAAATTCAATTTTGTTATTTCAAAATATTCATCCTTTATTTAATTTTTTTATCATCTCTATATTTTACTGAATATTATTGAAATAACATTTTCTTCTGACAGTATCATCTGAAAAGAATGCACAGAAAATCTTCTGAGATAGCCAACAGCACTCAGGAAAAATATTTCCCGGACCATAAAGCAATAAAAAAAATATTCACTTCGTGCAAAAAGAAACCATTCGCTTCTACATAATATAGTGGCCACAGTGTATCACGAAAAGAAAATACTTATTTAATTTTTTTTTAATAGTTAAAGTGATTCCAAAGTTTAATTTTCTTTGCTGTATATATTTTACAATTATGAATTTTCAACCAAAGTAGATACATTTTTAAACCAAAAAGACGAATTTTCAACGAAAAAAATTACTTTTTCACAAAATTAGTTTTATTTTTACAAATTAGGTTAATTTTTAACAGAATAATCTAATTTTTTACTCAGAAGATTAATTTTCTACCGAGAAATATGAACTTTGAACAAAATAGAGGAATTTTCAACCAAGAGCATTAATTTTCTATCTAAATAAGACCAATTTTTAACAAAATACATGAATTTTTAACCGGAAAGGCGAACTTTGAACCAAAAAAAATGTTTGTTTTTTTCACAAAATTGGTTAATTTTTCGGCAAAATTTTCTTCCAAATTTTTCTTTCAAAAACTTTTTGTCAACAAAATGTCTTCATAACATTTATTTTTCCAAAATTTTGTTCCAAAATTTTTGTTGACCAAAATTTGTTTACATAATTTTCTTTT
>CAKNYM010048286.1:1312-13770 GCA_932195095.1 Andricus curvator
ATTTTAGCAGCTACAAAATTTACATTTTTTATTAAATAAGGTAAATATCAGAAATCAAATTTTGAAAAATCCATATTTTTAGATGATTTTGATTTTAATTTCGGATGTTAATTTTTAAAATATTGTAATCTTTTTGGCGATTTTTTATAATCAGTTTTTTAAAACTTCTCGCCAAAACTAAGGTTAAAAAAGTTTCAAAATTGAAATTTTGAATAAAAATTCCAAATTTGAATTTGAGTTTCAGATTTTAGCAGATACAAAATTTACATTTCTTTATTAAATAAGGTAAATATCAAAGAACAAATTTTGAAAAATCTATATTTTCAGATGATTTTGATTTTAGACTTTAATTTTTAAAATATTGTAATCTTTTTGGCGATTTTTTAAGCAGTTTTTTTAAACTTCCCGCCAAAACTAAGGTTAAAAAAGTTTCAAAATTAAAATTTTGAATAAAAAGTTCGAATTTTGTAAAATTTTTATGAAAATAAACGCTTTATAGAAGTTTTTATTAAATATCTAATTGCTTGAAATTCACTTTCAATTTTTTTCTATGAAAAGTAATTTGAAAATTTGCATTTAGTTTATTTTTTACAAATTCGTCATTTTCAGGGACGACTCAATAATCCTGAAAAATAAAATTCCCAAAACTGTAAAATTCCCGAAAAATAAAATATTTGAAACAGAAAATTCCCAAAATTATAAAATTGCCAAAATATAAAAATTCCACATTGGAAAATTCCCGAATAATTAAATTACTGAACAGTTTATAATATTACCAAAATTACAAATTTTAAAAATTTATTTTATTGAATATTATTAATTAAAAATCAAATTCTGTAATTGTTTAAATTCGCGAATTTTTTAGTGTTGGGAATTTCACAATTTCGGATATTTTATAATTCGGTAATTTTATTTTTCAGGAATTTTTAAATTCGGTAATATTATAAAATGTTTGGGAATTTTAATTTTCGGGATTTTTCAATTATCCGAAAGGGGCAACTGAAAAATACGGAAAAATAAAAATGTTGACACTGGAAAATTCCCGAAAAATAAAATATTAAAAATACAAAATTCCCGAAATACGGCACTTTGAATAAATAAATAATAAAATACTTTAATTTTATGAAAATATTCATTATTTTATTTATTATTTATTTATTATTAGAAAAATGTATCAATTATTTAAATTCAGCAATTTTATAATTTCGGGAATTTTACAATTTTGATAAAAAATTCCCGAAATATAAAATTGCAAAGTGTAAACAATTCAAAAAAAAATTTGTTAACCTATATTATTTATTTATTACAAGTACGATAATGGAATTTTTTTTTGTATGAATTTTTCAAATTATTGTTTAAATTTAAAATATCAATAATTGCAAGAAAATTCTGAATGCAATTTTTTTTTGAAAATGTGCATAGTAGTTTTTTTAAATTATTGCTCTTGTAACACAGATCTTGTTCTTGTATTATTTTTTTGAAATGAGAAATATTTTTTTGCTATTGTTTTTATTTCGAATTGAAACAATAATTTAAAGAAAATAGGTTGAACATAAAAAAAATTGTGATTAAAATATTTCATTTCTAATCTTTTTTTAATTTGGTGTTAATCAATATTATTTATATATTAAAAATACATTATTGAAATATTTAATAAAAGAAAAATTTTCTTTCAAAATTAATTTAAAAAAAATTATTATATGGATATCTTATTATCGTTTTTTCAATAAATAAATCATATCGATTAAAAAGCAATTTAGTTAATTGTTTAAATTTGGAAATTCCGTAATTTCGGGAATTTTATTATTCGGGATTTTCATATTTTGGAAATTTTATCATTTCGAGAATTTTCAGTTTAAAAAATTTTCTTTTTCGGGATTTTTTAGTTGTCCCAATATCACAAACTGGCGGGAATTTCAAATTGCCGATAATTTTCTAATTTTTTCTTTAATTTTCTATTCCAAATATTTCACTTTTCCGGATTTTTCAGTGGTCCCCATTTTCAAACATAATTCAATAAAATACCTATTGGCATTTTATTCCAATTTTTTTTTATTTACAATAATTTATATTCTGATTATTAGTTTCATAAAAAATTATTGTTTCATTTAAAGCAGTAATAATAAACATTGTGTAAATTCAACAATAAATAAATTAAAAAAAAATAATTATTAAATTTTCATTTCAAAATAAAAAATCACATTCACGCAAAAGACTTAAAAAAATTAAAAAACTATTAATATTAAAATTAAGTAAAATTACAGACCTATAACAGCAGTGATATACTGTCGACTTTTTCCTGGCTCCCGAAACACTTCCTTGCTTTTTTCCATTTTTTTCAAAAATTCGACCCAAATGAAAAAAATCCTTAATCCAAGCGATTAAAAATCCTGGTTCGAACACACATTTATAGAATCTAAATAAAATTCTAAATTCATCTAAAAATCACATACACTTCCTTCAAATTTCTGGTAGACTTCAACGAACTAAAAATCTGAATAGCTTCTTTATTATCGTTTCTAATTTAATTTATAGTCTGTTATCACTAGGATCATCATTCTTATCTCTTATCACCAAATGAGTCTCAAAAATTCGATATCGTAAATAAAATTTTCTCCTCTATCTCACTAACATTTTCCTATATTTTTTTTTGATCCTCTGCAGTTTTTGCTTCCTTCACTGCTCGCACTTGTTTTTACAATAATCTGCCTCTCGAGATTTTCATTGTCTGAACGCGATTCAGCCGCGAAACCAAGTGAGATGAATTCCACTCGTGACAATTTTTATTAAACGAAAATGGAAAATTATTGGTGATTAAATAATTATAAACTAACTGGATGCACTTAGATGGCAAATTAGGAAAACGGAAGCAGGGCATTGCGTTATTTACTATAGAAGGCTTTAGAGACGCCATATTTTTCAAAAAAGTTTTCTTTGATTTTTTTTTCGAAAAAAATTTCTTCGATTTGAAAAAAAAATTTTCTTCAACTTTTTCTTACTGTTATAACGTCTACGAAGTCTGATTAATCAGACTTGCTAATACAAAAAAATTAAATGAAAATTGGCCCTTTTCCACACTTTTGAAAAAATTATAAATTTTTTGAAAAATAAAGGCTGTAGACTTTTTTGAACGAAAGCCTGGTTTTGTGTTCTATTTACGATAGAATGGTTTAGAAATGTTTCATTTCTGGAAATTTTTTTTTTTTTGCATTTTTTTTTCTTTCTGTTACAACAAATATTAAACGTGACGAATCAGCGATTTTTTTATTTATGCAATAAAGGTGCATGAACGTGATGTAATCGACTTTGATTGAAGATATTGAGAACGTGACCATCACAATACTTTTATTTGAGCAATTTTATGGAATTTTAAAATTTTTTGTAATTTTTTACAAATTTGATTATAATTGTAGTAATCTTTAAAATTTTCTTCTGGGTTTACTAATTTATTTATTTTTCTTAATCCCAAATAAAAACATTTACAGTTCGTGGAAATCGTTTGAATTATTTCAGTGAACTTGATAATTTATTAATTAATAATTAAAACATTTTTAATCATTATTTATAATGAATGTCCCATTTTTTAATTTTTTCCCAGTTGGTTAAAAGTTTATGTGTTTACAATTTCCTGAAAAAATTTTTATTTGTTTTCTATTTTTTACTATAATATTATAATTAAAAACAATTGAATTATTCAATTTATCTTTTTTGGTCAGAGCTAGATTTGCGAATAGAGTTTTGATTTCGATGAATTTTTTGTTTGAAAACTTTAACGTATTTTTTAAAAATTTTAATTTTTTCTCAAAATATAAAAAGATAAATTATAAAATTTTAAATTTGAACCATTCATGATTTATTTTAATTTTACAGGGTGAATTTAAAACTGGAATTTTCAACAGTACAATTTTCAATTTTCCCGCAATTTAATTTTTAACAATTGAAAATGCTATTTTCTGTATTTTTCAACAGATCAATTTCCAATATTAGACAATTAAAGAAAATTTAAAATTGAATCTTCAATTTTCTAAAATTTTCGACAGTCAAATTTTCATTAGTTGAAAATTAAATTTTCTTTATTTTCTAATTGTTGAAAATTAAACTGATAAATATTAAGTTTTCAATTTTCTTGAATTTACCCCAGTTGAAAATTGAAGTTTTGAAAATTCAATTTTCTTTATTTTTAGCAGTTGTTTTTTTCTGGAATTTTCAACAGTTGAATTTCGAACATTTGAAAATTAAACAAGATTTAAATTTGAATCTTCAATTTCCTAAAATTTTCAACTGTTGAATTTTCAACGGTTAGAAATTAAATTTTCTTTACTTTCTAACAATTTTTTCGATGAAATTTTTGTTTGAAAACTTAAACGTATTTTTTTTTAAATTTTAATCTTTTCTGAAAATCTGAAAAGGAAAATTACAAAATTTTAAATTTGACCCATTCTGAATTTATTTTTATTTTACAAGGCGAATTTACAACTGGAATTTTCAACGTTTGAAATTTAAAGATAAATGAATTTTCAACATTAAAATTTTCAATTTTCCGCAATTTAATTTTTAACAATTGCAAATTCTATTTTCTGTATTTTCCAACAGATCAATGTCCAATAGTAGGAAATTAAAGAAAATTTAGAATTGAATCTTTAATTTTCTAAAATTTTCGACAGTCACATTTTCAGTAGTTGAAAATTAAATTTTCTTCATTTTCTAATTTATTTTCTTTATTTTTAGCAGTTGTTTTATTCTGGAATTTTCAACCGTTGAATTTCGAACATTTGAAAATTCAACAAGATTCAAAGTTGAATCTTCAATTTCTAAATTTTTCAGCAGTTGAATTTTCAACTGTTGGAAATTAAATTTTCTTTATTTTCTAACAGTTTTCTCGATGAATTTTTTTTTTAAACTGAAACGTATTTTTTAACAAATTTTAATCTTTTCCGAAAATATAAAAAGGAAAATTACAAAATTTTAAATTTGAACCATTCAGAATTTATTTTAATTTTACAAGGAGAATTTACAACTGGAATTTTCAACATTTGAAATTTAAAGATAAATGAATTTTCAACAGTAAAATTTTCAATTTTCCGCAATTTAATTTTTAACAATTGCAAATTCTATTTTCTGTATTTTTCAACAGATCAAAGTAAAAAATTAACAAAAATTTTTTATTGAATCTTCAATTTCCTAAAATTTTCGACAGTCAAATTTTCTTAATTTTCCAATTGTTGAAAATTAAACAGATGAACATTAAGTTTTCAATTTTCTTGAATTTACCCCAGTTGAAAATTGAAATTTTGAAAATTCAATTTTCTTTATATTTAGCAGTTGTTTTTATCTGGAATTTTCAACAGTTGAATTTCGAACATTTGAAAATTGAACAAGATTTAAAGTTGAATCTTCAATTTCCTAAAATTTTCAGAAGTTGAATTTTCAACTGTTGGAAATTAAATTTTCTTTATTTTCTAACAGTTGAAAATTAAACTGCTGAAAATTCACTTTTCAATTTTCTTGAATTTTCAACAGTTGACACTTAAACTTTTGAAAATTAATTTTTTTTAATTTTTAGCAGTTGTATATTATGGAACTTTTAACAGTTCAATTTCCAAAATTTGAAAATTGAAAAAAATGTAAAATTGAATCTTCACTTTCCTAAAATTTTCAACTGTTGAATTTTCAAATGTTGAAAATTAAATTTTCTTTATTTTCTAACAGTTGAAAATTAAACTGCTGAAAATTCACTTTTAAATTTTCTTGAATTTTCAACAGTTGACACTTGAACTTTTGAAAATTAAATTTTCTTTATCTTTAGCAGTTGCATATTCTGGAATTTTCAACAGTTGAATTTCCAAAATTTGAAAATTGAAAAAAATTTCTAATTGAATCTTCAATTTCCTAAAATTTTCAGGAGTTGAATTTTCAACTGTTGGAAATTAAATTTTCTTCATTTTCTAACAGTTGAAAATTGAACTGCTGAAAATTCACTTTTCATTTTTCTTGAATTTTCAACAGTTGACACTTGAACTTTTGAAAATTAAATTTTCTTTATCTTTAGCAGTTGCATATTCTGGAACTTTTAACAGTTCAATTTCCAAAATTTGAAAATTGAAAAAAAATTTTAATTGAATCTTCAATTTCCTAAAATTTTTTGAAGTTGAATTTTCAACAGTTGACAATTAAATTTTATTTATTTTTCAACAGTTAAAAATTAAACTGTTAAAAATTAAATTTTCTTGAATTTTCAGCAGTTGAAAATTGAACCTGTGAAAATTAAATTTTTTTTACTTCAGCAGTTGTATTTTCTGGAATTTTCAACGGTTCAATTTCAAAAAATTTGAAAATTGAAGAAAATTAAAAATTGAATCTTCAATTTCCTCAGATTTACAGCAGTTGAATTTTCAACAGTTGAAAATTAAATTTTCTTCATTTTCTAACAGTTAAAAAAAACTGCTGAGAATTATATTTTCAATTTTCTTGAATTTTCAACAGTTGACAATTGAACTTATGAAAATTAAAATTTTTTCATTTGTTGCAGTTGTATTTTCTTGAACTTTCAACAGTTGACAAGTAAACTTCTGAAAATTGAATTTTCTTCAATTATTTTCTTGAATTTTCAACAGTTGAAAACTGAGAAAAATTTAAAAAAAAATGAATTTTCAACAGTTGGATTTACATCAGCTGAATTTTTAGCGGGTAAAATTTTACCAATTGAAAATTGAAGATAATTTGAAATTGAACTTTAAATTTCCAACAATTTTCAAGATTCGAATTTTCAACAGTTGAAAATTAAATTTTCTTCATTTTTCAAAAGATGAATTTCCAATAGTGGAAAATTGAAGAAAATTCAAAATTGAATCTTCAATTTCCTCAAATTTTCAGCAGTCAAATTTTCATTAGTTGAAAATTAAATTTTCTTTATTTTCTAATTGTTGAAAATTAAACTGATGAAAATTAGGTTTTCAATTTTCTTGAATTTACCGCAGTTGAAAATTAAAATTTTGAAAATTCAATTTTCTTTATATTTAGCAGTTGTTTTTATCTGGAATTTTCAACAGTTGAATTTCGAACATTTGAAAATTGAACAAGATTTAAAGTTGAATCTTCAATTTCCTAAAATTTTCAGAAGTTGAATTTTCAACTGTTGGAAATTAAATTTTCTTTATTTTCTAACAGTTGAAAATTAAACTGCTGAAAATTCACTTTTCAATTTTCTTGAATTTTCAACAGTTGAAACTTGAACTTTTGAAAATTTAATTTTCTTTATCTTTAGCAGTTGTATATTCTGGAATTTTCAACAGTTGAATTTCCAAAATTTGAAAATTGAAGAAAATTTGAAATTAAATCTTCAATTTCCTAAAACTTTCAGAAGTTGAATTTTCAACTGTTAGAAATTAAATTTTCTTTATTTTCTGAAATTTAAAAATTAAACTGCGGAAAATTCACTTTTCATCAATTATTTTCTTGAATTTTCAAAGTTGAAAACTGAGAAAAATAAAAAAAAAATGAATTTTCAACAGTTGGATTTATAACAGCTGAATTTTTAACGGGTAAAAGTTCATCAATTGAAAATTGAAGATAATTTAAAATTGAACTTTAAATTTCTTACAATTTTCAAGATTCGAATTTTCAACAGTTGAAAATTCCATTTTCTTCATTTTTCAACAGATGAATTTCCAATAGTTGAAAATTGAAGAAAATTCAAAATTGAATCTTTAATTTCCTCAAATTTTCAGCAGCCAAAATTTTCAACAGTTGAAAATTACATTTCTTTATTTTATAAATTAAACTGCTGAAAATTGAATTTTCCTCAATTTTCAACAGTTGAAAATCGAACTTGTGAAAATAAAATTTTCTTTATTTTTAGCAGTTGTATTTTCTGGAATTTTCAACAGTTCAATTTCCAACATGTGAAAATTGACGAAAATTTAAAATTGAATCTTCAATTTCCTAAAATTTTAAGAGTTGAATTTTCTTAATTTTCTAATAGTTAAATATAAGACTTCTGAAAATTAAATTTTCAATTTTCTTGAATTTTCAACAGTTGACAATTGAAAATTTTTAAATTAAATTTTCTTCATTGTTAGCAGTTGTATTTTCTTGAATTTCCAACAGTTGATGATAAAGATTTTGAAAATTCAATTTTATTTAATTTTCTTTAATTTTCAATAGTTGAAATTGAGCAAAATTTAAAAAAAAAATTGAATTTTAAACGGTTGGATTTACAACAGCTGAATTTTTAACGGGTAAAAATTTATCAACTGAAAATTGAAGATAATTTAAAATCAAGCTTTAAATTTTCTACAATTTTCAGGAGTCGAATTTTCAAAAGTTGGAAATTAAATTTTCTTCATTTTCTAACGGTTGAAAATTTCACTTCTGAAAATTAAATTTTCTTGAATTTTCATTTCTTATAATTTCCAGCAGTTGAAAATTGAACTGTCTTCAATTTTTCTCAATTTTCAGAAGTTGACAATTGACCTGTTGAAAACTGAAGAAAGTTGCAAATAGAATTTTCAACAATTGGATTTAAAAAACCTGCTTTCAGGCAGTTGAATTTTCAACATTTTAATTTTTACAGTTGAATTTTCGGCAGTTTAATTTTCAACAGTTGAATTTTCTTTTACTACAATTTTCATTAGTTGACTTTTCAACAGTTGAAAATTAAATTTTCTATTTTCCTCATTTTTCATCAGCTAAAAATTAAATATTTAATTTTCTTGAATTTTCAACTGTTGAAAATTGAAGATAATTTAAAATTGAATTTTCAGTTTCCCAAACTTGTCAGCAGTCGAATTTGCAACAGTTGGAAATTTAACTGCCGAAAATTAAATTTTCACTTCTTTTGAATTTTGAATTTTCTTCATTTTTAAAATTCAAATTTTCTTGAAATTTTAACAGTTAAAAATTGAACTGTTGAAAATTAAATTTTCTTCAATTTTCCAAAATTTTCAACAGTTAGATTTAAAACAGCTGCATTTTTAGTATAGCTGAATTTTTACTAGTTCAATTTTCAAAAGTTGAATTTCGAACATTGGAAAATTAAAGAAAATTTAAAATTGAATCTTCAATTTCCTAAAATTTTCAGCTGTTGAATTTTCAGCAGTTAGAAATTAAATTTTCTTTATTTTCTAAAAGTTTTTTCAATGAAATTTTTGTTTGTAAACTCAAACGTATTTTTTTTAAATTTTAATCTTTTCTGAAAATCTGAAAAGGATAATTACAAAATTTTAAATTTGAACAATTCAGAATTTATTTTAATTTTACAAGGTGAATTTACAACTGGAATTTTCAACATTTGAAATTCAAAGATTAATGAATTTTCAACAGTAAATGTTTCAATTTTCCCGCAATTTAATTTTTAACAATTGCGAATTCTATTTTCTGTATTTTTTAACAGATCAATTTCCAATAGTAGAAAATTAAAGAAAATTAAAAAAAGAAACTTCGATTTTCTAAAATTTTCGACAGTCAAATTTTCATTTGTTGAAAAAAAAATATTCTTCATTTTCTAATTGTTTAAAATTAAACTGATGAAAATTAAGTTTTCACTTTTCTTAAATTTATTCCAGTTGAAAATTAAAGTTTTAAAAATTCAATTTTCTTTATTTTTAGCAGTTGTTTTTTTCTGGAATTTTCAACAGGTGAATTTCGGAAATTGGAAAATTGAAGAAAATTTAAAATTGAATCTTCAATTTCCTAAAATTTTCAGAAGTTAAATTTTTAACTGTTGGAAATTAAATTTTCTTTATTTTCTAACAGTTTAAAATGAAACTGCTGAAAATTCACTTTTCAATTTTCTCGAATATTCAACAGTTGACACTTGAACTTTTGAAAATTAAATTTTCTTTATCTTTAGCAGTTGTATATTCTGGAATTATCAACAGTTGAATTTCCAAAATTTGAAAATTGAAAAAAAATTTTAATTGAATCTTCAATTTCCTAAAATTTTTTGCAGTTGAATTTTCAAAAGTTGAAAATTAAATTTTCTTTATTTTCTAACAGTTAAAAATTAAACTGTTAAACATTAAATTTTAAATTTTCTTGAATTTTTAACAGTTGAAAATTGAACCTGTGAAAATTAAATTTTCATTACTTCAGCAGTTGTATTTTCTGGAATTTTCAACGGTAGAATTTCCAAAATTTGAAAATTGAAGAAAATTTGAAATTGAATCAGTAATTTCCTAAAATTTTCAGCAGTTGACACTTGAACTTTTGAAAATTCAATTTTCTTTACCTTTAGCAGTTGTATATCCTGGAACTTTTAACAGTTGAATTTCAAAAATTTGAAAATTAAAGAAAATTCAAAATTGAATCTTCAATTTCCTAAAATTGTCTTCAGTTGAATTTTCAACAGTTGAAAATTAAATTTCCTTCATTTTCTAGCAGTTAAAAATTAAAATTTTTTAAATTAAATTTTCTTGAATTTTCAACAGTTGAAAATCGAACTTGTGAAAATTCAATTCTCTTTACTTTAGCAGTTGTATTTTCTGGAATTTGCAACAGTTGAATTTCCAAAATTTGAAAATTGAAGAAAATTTAAAATTGAGTCTTGAATTTCCTAAAATTTTCAACAGTTGAAAATTAAATTTTCTTCATTTTCTAACAATTAAAAAAAAACTGCTGAAAATTATATTTTCAATTCTCTTGAATTTTCAATAGTTGAGAATTGAACTTTTTAAAATTCAAATTTTTTCATTTTTAGAAATTGTATTTTCTTGAATTTTCAACAGTTGACAATTAAACTTCTGAAAATTCAATTTTCTTTAATCATTTTCTTAAATGTTCAAAAGTTGAAAACTAAGCAAAATTAAAAAAAATTAATTTTCAACAGTTGGATTTAAAACAGCTGCATTTTTAGTATAGTTGAATTTTTACTAGTTGAATTTTCAACAGTTGAATTTCGAACATTGGAAAATTAAAGAAAATTTAAAATTGAATCTTCAATTTCCTAAAATTTTCAGCTGTTGAATTTTCAACAGTTAGAAATTAAATTTTCTTTATTTTCTAAAAGTTTTTTCAATGAAATTTTTGTTTGAAAACTCAAACGTATTTTTTTTTAAATTTTAATCTTTTCTGAAAATCTAAAAAGGAAAATTACAAAATTTTAAATTTGAACCATTTACAATTTATTTTAATTTTACAAGGTGAATTTACAACTGGAATTTTCAACATTTGAAATTTAAAGATTGATGAATTTTCAACAGTAAATGTTCAATTTTCCCGCAATTTAATTTTTAACAATTGCAAACTCTATTTTCTGTATTTTTCAACAGATCAATTTCCAATAGTAGAAAATTAAAGAAAATTTAAAATTAAATCTTCAATTTTCTAAAATTTTCGACAGTCAAATTTTCATTAGTTGAAAATTAAATTTTCTTTATTTTCTAATTTCTTTTCTTTATTTTTAGCAGTTGTTTTTGTCTGGAATTTTCAACAGTTGAATTTCCAAAATTTGAAAATTGAAGAAAATTTGAAATTAAATCTTCAATATCCTACATATTTTTGCAGTTGAATTTTCAACAGTTGAAAATTACATTTGCTTTATTTTCTAACAGTTAAAAATTAAACTGTTAAACATTAAATTTCAAATTTTCTTGAATTTTCAACAGTTGAAAATCGAACTTGTGGAAATTCAATTTTCTTTACTTTAGCAGTTGTATTTTCTGGAATTTTCAACGGTTGAACTTCAAAAATTTGAAAATTGAAGAAAATTAAAAATTGAATATAGAATTTCATAAAATTTTCAGCAGTTGAATTTTCAACAGTTGAAAATTAAATTTTCTTCATTTTCTAACAGTTAAAAAAACTGCGAAAAATTATATTTTCAATTTTCTTAAAATTTCAACAGTTGAGAACTGAGCAAAATTTAAAAAAAATTGAATTTTCAACAGTTGGATTTACAACAGCTGAATTTTTAACGAGTAAAAATGTATCAATTAAAAATTGAAGATAATTTAAAATTGAACATTAAATTTCCTACAATTTTCAGGAGTTCGAATTTTCAACAGTTAAAAATTCAATTTTCTCTATTTTTCAACAGTTAAAAATTAAACTGCTGTAAATTAAATTTTCTTGAATTTTCAACAGTTGAAAATTTAAAATTGAATCTTCAATTTCCTCAAATTTTAGCAGTTGAATTTTCTCCATTTTCTAACAGTTAAAAATAAGACTGCTGGAAATTAAATTTTCAATTTTCTTGAATTTTCAACAGTTGACAATTGAAAATTTTAAATTTAAATTTTTTTCATTGTTATCAGTTGTATTTTCTTGAATTTTCAACAGTTAGGAATACAAATTAAAAAAAAATAAATTTTCTTACATTTTTAAAAATTTTCAAAAGTTGAAAATTGAGCAAAATTGAAAAAAATTGAACCATCAACAATTGGATTTACAATAGCTGAATTTTGAACGGGTAAAAATTTGTTATAGGCCAGCAGGCCTAAAATTATTTTGACAACCACTGA
>CAKNYM010048286.1:28056-93041 GCA_932195095.1 Andricus curvator
ATCTAAGCTTTCATTTGTCATAAATCTTGTAAAGTGAAGACTGAATAAATATTCTATTTATAGGTAATTTATATACCGCCGGTAAAATTAGATGTCTCGTTTTGCGCAAGATGACATACATATGCTTCATATCAGAATACTGCACTAAGTCGCCTGTTCAAAGTTGATTAAGGAATGATTTATAATGATAACATGATAAAGTTTGTAGCTGAAGAAGACTTAAAACTGCGTTTTTTATACCGCAAATTGACACTATAAACGAAAATCATTATGCTCATACAGAACCATCGAAATATTTTTAAAAAATCATTAAAGCATAAGAAATTAACTCAAAATAAATCAGAATTTTAATTCTACTTTAACGTCCATCATTCAAATTTAACTACGAAATTCTTCGGAATTAAAAAAAAAATTTATTCACCTAGCACCGAATGACACTTCTCATAAAAAAAGTAAATTATATTTTCGATGAAAAGTGAAAAAATTAATCATCAGAGAGTAATGAAGCCAAGAGTTGGAAGAATCAAAGAAACCGCAGCGAAAGAATAGTGAAAGTATTTTAATTCTTTCAAAAACAACAATCTATAATTGGACAAATATGACAAAATTTTCATCGCGAGTTCAAAAACACATTTTTCCATTTTTTAATTAAAAATAGCAAGGGACTGATCAGAAGGCCAGTTATAAAATTCTTTCTTAATATTGTCGCTCTTTTCCCTATATTAAAAATGATAGTTGAACAAAATGAGACTAACGCTTGATACCACAGTAACTAGGACAGTTACGTTAAACTCAAAAAACAGGAGTGAATTTTTGTTGCGAGCATCAGTACGCAAAAATATTTCACGAAGAATTGTATTATTACGCCTCAATATTGCTAAGAAATCACCAGTGGATGTTGTTAAAACAATTTGCTCTTCGATTGGCATGGTCTTAGATGCACCATTTTCTCCTCTCAGTTCAAGTGGTTTACCCTCAGGAAAAGTGTATCTTCAAGTTTCGAATAGCCGATCCAAATTGCTGAAAGGAATGAGCCTAATAAATCTAAGTTGTTTAAGTGCGAATCCGAATATCAATGAAGTATGGCGCCTGGCAGGAGGAGACCTGGTCCTGGCACGAAGATTAGGCTCGGCAGAAGGAAGAGTTGATTCAATGCTTTCACGATGATTCATTATAATAAATTTAAAATTTAAAGAACTATGAATGAATCATGGACTAGATGAACTACACAAGTTCTTCAATTTCATTAATGAATTACACCCTAATATCCAGTTCACCATGGAAATTGAACAAAACGGAAAATTGCCTTTCTTGGATGTACTAGTTTACAAATGATCTGATAACACATTAGGACATCTCAAAGGCAATGATCAATTCCCTTGTATACAGAGCTGTCTCCATAACAGATAAAGATAACTCACAAAAGGAATCACAAAATGTTAAAACAATTCGTAATAGAAAATGATTACACCAACAAACAAATTGATAAAGCAATAAGAAAATACACTCAAAAAAACAAGTCAACACAACCAACTGAAGAAAGAGAGAGAAAAACGACCACCATCCTACCCTACATTCAAGGTATCACAGAATAGACAGGAAGAATTTTCAACAAACACAACATCCAAACCATATTTAAACCACCTGCAAAAATAGTACAACTTCTAAACAACCCTAAAGATGAAAAGGCACCTCTTAGTGATCCGGGAGTATATAAAATCCTTTGTTCTTGTGGCAAAGTCTATATTAGAGAAACCGGGAGAGCGGTGAGCCAACGTGTGAAGGAAAATGAGAGTAAAGTCAGACTGAAACATTTCACGCAATCAGCACTAGCTGAGCATCATATCGAAACAGGACATAGCATTTTATTTGACAAAACAGTCGTCGCAAAAACGTACAATATTTTTCCAAGAAAACATAGAGAAGCAATCGAAATCTTAAAACACCTTAATAACATCAATAGGGACAATAGACATAATACCAATCCGATTTGGCTTTCCGTCCTGCAATGTTCACGAAACGTCGGCAAGATTCGTAGTTTTGCACACGACTGAAACCCGAAAAAGCTTTAAATTTTGAATTTATCAGAAGGAAGAGTTCTTTCTGGAGAATGTCTGTAAAGAAAATAAAGAGGTTTACGACGAGGAACACATGGAATAGGTTCGTCATTAGGTAAACAGTCGAACTGTGAACTTAGCTCTGCAAGTCATTTTCTGATTTGCAACTTTCAGTAGTTCAGGAGAAATGCCAATATGTGCCGTAAAGCGTATGATCTCACAATAGAAATCGGTTTTCAAGGTTATAAGTTAGCCACAAAATCATCATTGTTCCCAGTTTCTTTATAAACGTCGTATCACTCGCAGCATTATCAAGAGTTATTTTTGCTATCTTCTCTTGCAGTTCGTATTTTTTGACGAAGTCACGAAAGAGATTTGCTATATCTTTTCCGGTGTGGCCTCCGTTTGATGCAGCATTCTCCAAAGTTAAACTGAAGTTCCCACTCATCTTCGATATAATGACCTAATTAAGAGGTATCAAACTATGCATTAGCTGAGTTTCATAAAATAACACTACACTTGAGCCAAATAAAATATACGGTTAATATATTTTTTTGGCATATTTAGAACACATTAATTCATTCAATAAAATTTTTTATTTGAAGGTTAGTTCAACAGAGAAGCAACATCCGAACATCCGAAACAATAAAACTATTTCAGTGTTTCTGGGTTATAATACTCTGTAACACGGCGAACATTAGCTTTTGAAAGTTTGCTTGACAGTATCACTTTTGGATAGACCCTTCACTTATGTTATTTTTAACTTTTAGTATATTATACATTTGAAAACATTTGTATTGACATGAAATTCATTCGAATCTTTAATGATGCAGAATAGATTCTCATTGATAAAGTAATATTAATTTTGTTTTCATTTGAAAAAAGGGACAAAAAGGAAATTTACCGGTAATGCCATAGAAACATGTGATAGTGATAGAGGTCCATCCATCTAGAGCAAAGGATAACTTCGACGAATTGCTTTGTAATTATTGCATTACGTTTGCTTGCATTTCCAGAAAAGGTTTCTTAATCAAAGAATGAAAGCTATTTCTTAAAGGGTCCATCGCATCTTTGTTTAAATAGGCGAAATACTCTTGTAATATACCATCGTCGAAGAAATCGCTAAAGAAAAAGATAATGATAAGTACTTAGCTAACTCTGCGAAATTCATGATGAAAATAAACTAAAGGAAACTTCAATTTTAATCTATAATGAAACACTTATATTTTTGTGGTTTGTCTGTGAATCCAATGAGTGACAAATAATCCGTTTATTTGGTCCTTTATCAAAGTCAAAATGTCAAATCTGGTACATAATTTCGCATTTTTAAGTTTATGTTTTTAAAATTTCATTCCAAAATATTTTCTTCTCACAAATTAAAGTCCATCGACTGGAGTGAAAGTTTTCCCTAATCAGAAGATGTGATTCCTTCTTTCAAAGAAGCGTATCTTAAATTTTACCAAATATTTCTTGGAATTAAAGAAATGGGGTTTTAATATGAGTAATAAGAACCAAGTCTTTGATTTAACGAAAAAGGGGAATTGTTCCAAAAAAATTGGATTCTTAAAAATAATAGCAGCTTAAAATGAACCAAATACCTAGCAAACAATTGCTATTTGACGTTGAGCCATTACTCTCTATCTACTGTAATGTGGTCTCACATACGAAAGTAATTTTAAGTACATCACTATAAGCCTATAATAACTTTTCTATCTGTTTCCACAAAAGAGGGTCTGGGGAATTGACGAAAGATTTGAGGCTTGAGAATGGTAATAAATTGACTTGTTATTGTAATTAACAGTTATTTCTAGAATTCAGTTCAAAAACTATAGTTTATTTTACATTTACATTTTCTGAAATTGAATTATGTGGTTAGGAATTTTGGTTTACATTTCGTTCACGTGTAATATTCTAAAATTCTTACTAATTGCTTC
This sequence comes from Andricus curvator, assembly GCA_932195095.1. Lineage (NCBI taxonomy): Eukaryota > Metazoa > Arthropoda > Insecta > Hymenoptera > Cynipidae > Andricus > Andricus curvator. The sequence goes on from CAKNYM010048286.1 coordinate 32,048, forward strand.
ATTGTTGCCCATGGGAGTTTCCCTCAATTCAAATGGACTTAATGCGTTAACCGCGCCGCTGTTTATGTTAATTTTCGACCGTTTTTTAACGCCGTTAATAAGCGTATATATTCCACGAAGAATTGTATTATTACGTCCCAGTATTGCCAAGACATCACCAGTGGATGTTGTTAAAACAATTTGCTCCTCGATTGGCATGGGCTTAGGTTCACCACGTTCTCTTCTCAATTCAAGTGGTTTATCCTCAGGAAAAATGTATCTTCGAATTTGGAATGACTGGCCCGGATTAATGTTGGGAATAAGTCTAATAAATTTGAGTTGATCGAGTGGAAATCCGAGTATGGATGGAGAACGATGCCTAGCAGCAGACCTGGACCTGGCACGAAGAGAAGGCTCTGCAGAAGGAGACCTGGACCTGGCACGGAGAGAAGGCTGGGCGGGAGGAAGAGTCCTTTCTGGAGAATGTCTGGCAGGAGAAGAAGATGATTCACGACGAGGAACATATGGAATGGGGGCGCCATTAGGTAAACAGTCGAACTGTGAACTTAATTCTGCAAGAAGAAAGAGGATTCATTGATTGATTGAGAAGAGTCCGAGGAAATCGAGGGAAGCGTTCAAATTACGCAATGTCTCTACTTTATCGCCCATACAAACAAATAATGTACACTTATTTTTAAGAGACTAGTTCTGTGAAAAGAGTCAACATCTCACATCGATTAAAGGCTAGACCACACTAACTTTCATAAGTCTCTTGTCAAGAAGGAATTCTTAAATAGCTGAAATACATTATAAATATATTCAAAAAACGTTTTGCACAGACGAATAACGTTCGAAAAATATAAATACAGTGTTCTTTAATACTTATATAGTTATATAGTCAATAATAACTAAACAATGTAAAAATAGGTGACACTCTATGGTGACTGTTAGGTAGCAAAAAGATTTCAATAATTTCTTCTACTCACCAATAGAATTTAGAATTACGACAATAGTGAATATCAGAGTATAATGGATCCTCATTTCTTTTCATGAACAAAAAAAAATTAACACCGAATTTTTAGAAGAGCGTAACTAATTATTAATTTGATGTTTCATTTATATATACTATTCTGAGATATTTATGTTTATGATCTTCTCTCGCATAGATAGTGAAAGTCTTATTTTCGTGGCTGGGTGACGCAATAAGCAAATTTACTTAACATTAAATAATTTATTCAACCCACTGATGATTAATTTTTTGCGCGTTTATTATTTTACCTTGAGAATATCAGACAATTAAAAGAATGTAAAAGCTAGTTAACGTCTCTTGAATTTTCGCGTTATTTTTCACGACGATTTTTAATAAAAAACTTAGTTTTCAACCAAACAATTGAAATTACAATTTTCTTTTGAAATAGTTGAATTTCTAAGCCAAGAAGATGAATTTTTGACAGAACAGTCAATTTTCGATACGAAAATATGAATTCTGTATCGAGGGCGTGCGGAAGGGTATTTTGACGAGTGTGAACTTGCTGCCCGAGAAAATATGTAACATGCAAATATTCACTCAGAAAAATTCAGCATCTATTACCCACATTCACAGAATTAGGCTTGCAAAATATAATCTATGTCAAATATGATTTTCTGAATTATATTTGTATAAAGAGAAATGTACTTCATTCAAAGATAAATACATCGCTCGAAATACATCTTATCGAACAGATCTCTAATGCAAAGAAATGGGTTTATCTAACCCAAAAGTATGACATTATTATTGCAAATTAATAATGACCTCAGGCAGTGAAATATTAACTAAACTATTACTAAAAATTATTAGTATTACTGAAACTATTACCCTCCATTGGCTAAAGTAAAACTTCTCCTTAATTAGAAAATGCGATTCCTTGATTTTAAAAAGCGTACCGTAAACGATACATTATTCAGAATGAGCATATAACAATGTTGAAAAAAATCTTAATTTATTCAAAGAACCAAGTCGTTGATTTAAAGAAAAGAGAAAGTTGTTTTAAAAACATATTGAATTATAATACTAAACGCAGCTTAGAATGAAACAAATATTTTAATATATCTAACTAATTAATTGCGTGGTAATTTTTTTTTGAAGCAATGGTTAACTGGATATACTGAACTTATTTGAATGTGAATATGTTTCTTTATTGTTACAAACTGATGTCATTTGAATTCGATCTATTATTTTTTATCTATATAAAAAAAAACGTTGTCTCTTTCCGAAGAAGAGAATCTGGGATATTAGCGAAAGATTTAAGCCTTAAAAGTGATAATAATACATTGACTTTTTGTTGTAATTACCAGTTATTTGTAGGATTTTGATCCGACATCGGATCACAAACAATATTGTATTTTAGTTTTACATTTTCTCAAATTAAATTATGGTGTAGAGAATTTTTCTTTATATTTAGTCTACATGTGTGTTATTTATTTATTATTATTATATCATTAAGCCATTTCCCTTTCGGAGTAGGCGTGACTCATTCGGTTGGAGAATATATTCTAAAATCCGTAAAGACTTGTTTCTTGTTGCCTATGGGAGTTTCGTTCAATTAATCTTGGTTCAGTACATCAACCGAGCTGCTGTTCATATTTATTTTCCAACACCATGAGTTCGTGTATGTACTCCAGAAAGACTTGTTTTATTACGCTCTAATATTTCCAAGACGTGACAAGTGAATGTTGTTAAAACAATTCGCTCTTCGGTTGGCTTAGGCACTAATACACCACGTGCTACTCTCAATTCAAGTCGTTTATCCTCAGGAAAAGTGTCTTTTTAAATTTCGAACACCCAGACCGCATTTTTTAGGGGAAAAGCATACTAAACCTAAGTTGATCAAGTGGAAATCTTAGTATGAATGGAGAAAAACGCCTGACAGAGACCTGGACCTGGTACGAAGAGAAGGCCCGGAAGGAAGAAGAGTTCTTTCTGGAGAATGTCTGGCAGGAGAATAAGAAGGTTCGCGACAAGGAACGTTCGGAATAGGGTCGCCATTAGGTGAAAATATCAAATCATTTTTTGTTATATTTTTTTCTTATTATGTAATATTTCATATTACATACGTCTAATGAATAAATAGTCCGTAAAACCTTGTAAAATCTGTGTAAATCCTGAACATATCTTTAAAATATTTGAAATCCAATTATAGTCCCCTGATATTGTCAAAAATTCGTGAAAATGCTTGGGTATCATATGGGTTCATTTAAAATCCTGTGATTTATTTCAAAATATTTTCAAATCTCTTGAAATCCCTTGCTTTCTGCGGAAATCGTTTTTAAATTCTTAAACTTCCTCAAGATCCGTCGAAATCATTTCAAATTCAATAAAATCTCTAGGAATCTGATAAAAATCCTTGAATTTCCTTGAAATCTTGTAAAATCCCTTGAAAAATAGAGATTCTCTCTGAAATTGTATGAAGTAATTTCTTCAAACTCTTTAAATCTTTTAAAATCTGTAAAACCACTCGTACTCCTTTGAAATCGTTTGGAAATTTTGTAATTCTTTAAAATACCTTGTTATCTTTTTAAATACTTCAATATTCCTTCAAATCTGTTGAAATACTTCCAAAAGAATAGCAACCTTTCAAATCTTTTGAAATTCCTTCAAATCTCGTTTACAGTGAAAATAATTCATATATTGAATGAAATATATAATATTTCGTGAAAAAGAGGAAGCGATATTAAAAACCTTACGAATCCTTATAATATGGAGGAAGGGGGCCCAAAATTCAAAAATCATCCTTACGTCAATGATTATTTTAATCATCAGTCTTGGCGCCCCAAAGAATGCTTATGCGTACCAAACTTTTGTGAACGGCACAAAGAACCGATTGGAAGAAAATTTTAAAAACATAAATCCTATTATTAAGTGACAGGTAATAAATATACATTTTTAAAATTATAATTCCATATCTGTTTTTATTAAGTTCCCAAGAAAATAGATTTAATTAGGTACGTGTAGAAAAAATAAGTTCAACCTCGCCAACAATTTATGAAAATGAAATGCTTGTAAGTTCCATAAAAACGATTGTAAAATATAATTCGACGAATTGTTTTTGAAGTTTTATTTCTACCTGACTTTTGAAGTATACAGACTTAAACTTAATTATCTGACGGATTAATTCCTCATTTGGTGAGTTTATATTTTCCCAGGCTAAAACATTGACAATCGTTTCAATTAAAAAATCTTTACTAGCTTCTACGTTTCCCATTAAGCGTTGAATCCTTCAGAATCTTTTATCGACACACACAATAACATTTTTCAGTCCTTCGACACTAGACTTCTGAAGAATTATTTCAGGACTATACACCTTCTTCTCCTTGGCCTCAACCTCGCCCTGCTGCGTGTCATTGTTAGTCTCGTCGTTGTACTCCTTGCCGTCCCTCCGAAGTATCGCCTTGTTGCCGTGAGCGGTCGTCAACACGAACGTGTATTTGCCCAATTCAATGGTTTTCTGGTATAAAGGCGAATTCCCGAAACAGAAGCATGATTCTATTATATCTAAGTGTTGTTGGAGTTTCTCCCAAGTTGCCGAGTCGAAGGTAATTCCCCTACCTGAACTGTTGCTTATTTTAATGACCCGTTGAAATTTTCCATGCGATTGAACCTCTAGACCAATAAGAATCATCTTGGAAAATGAATGATTAAGTCCGTAAACAGTTGGCAGAATCATTTGTTGTGTGGTTCTTTTCGTGAAATTTGTAGACATCATAAGCAATTGTTTAAGAGCAGCTTTAGTGAGTATTTTTTTACGAGGCGTTGATTTGAGATTGATCCTTTTTATTTTTGGTGTTTCAGGAACAGTTTTATCAGTCTGCGTGTCAGACGAAACTTCGATAGTTTGAGTGGCCGAGGACTTTGAAAAATCAAAGACCTGCGACGATTCCACCTCTACTGAATCCATCTAAACTTGCGACACAGTGGATCGTTCAGATATAAAAACTTAACTGATTCAAATAGCTTCCTTGCTTCGATTTATATATGTAAAATCTTTGAGGAGTGGAAATAGTATTTTTTGGTGGGGTGAACCATACACGGAGAAAACTGGATACTAGTGGTTAGTATCTGGATACTAAGCCGTACTATATCTGTGACTTAACTATGGGACGACGATCTAGATACTTGGGTGTAATATCCGCAGATATTAAGTCTTTAATATCCAAGATACTTTTTCCAAATATCTGAGATACTTATTCTAAATATCCGAGATACTTATTCTAAAAATCTGAGATATTCATTCCAAATATCTGAGATATTAAAGGAAGAAGCTGTGAATTTGAAAGTGTTAAGATCTTTGATATTACTGTTAAGTATCTCAGATGTTAAATTTGAATATCCCAGATATTATAGTGAATTTTCTAAAATGCTACTGATTATTATATATGATGTTAAGAAGTAATACCCAATTCATATTACCAATAATTATCTGGGATACTAAGATTTATTAGTAAATGAAGTATTAATTAGAGTAAGTTAATTCAACTGAGAAATCGATAGAATACTGAACAAAACAATTTATTTATATACAATATATATATATATATATATATATATATATATATAATACATACACAATAAGATATAGAATACTTATAGATTTAAAGGTTATGATAAATGATTTTAAATTGTATTTGAAACTAAAATACAATCTTTTATTTTAATTATTATACGATCCTATTCGTCGCAGTCCGTGATGACGTATATTTTACTTAAATTTCTTGCAGTGGTTTTCGTCTTCGGTTTACCTAGCACAAAATAAATGCCTTCCCTGTCGGTGGGGTAATCCTCTACAATTTCCGCTGCCGCTTTTACAAAAAATTTCTTTTTTAATCCTGTAAAAGTATACAATGTGGGTAAAGTAATGGATTAACTGAATAAGATCCGAATAGAATTGAATTACTTACACATGATTAGTTGAAAACTTGATGAATAGGTAGTCGACGACACACTCTACTAAGGCCCGCCGCATATCGCTATCGAGTATATCAACCATTACTATGACTGTCCGGCCCAGAGGGGAACTGCAGATATGTGATTTTACACCCTTGAGGAATATAGATGTATATGAATTATCACAGATTTTCTTTCTCCAGAAATGAAAACTTTGGGAGGGGGGGGGTTAAGCTTAAGGTGTTCAATATAGATTTCAAACAAGATTTACAATTTTGGAGCGATTTGAGGGTATAGGCTAAAGTTTTTTGCATGACATCAGTTATTACAAACAAAAATCATTACATTTGAAACAAGATTTAGAATATTTTAACAGTTTTGCATTATTTTAGTGTTTGTTTTTGTTGAAAGTTTGTATTTTAAATTTGCTTAAATTAGATTTCAAAGAACATTAAAAACTTTGTAACAATTTTTGGTTATGTTGCTGTTTTAAACCAGCAGACGGCATTTTTAGTCAAAAATCATTAGATTTTGAAAAAAGTTTAAAAAGATCTTGTACAATCTAGGTCAAGATAGCGGTGTTTAGTATAGATTTCAAAGAGGATTTGCAAATTTCGAAAAGTTTCAGGTTATACCAACGTTTTTCACATGGAATTTGTTATTTTAAACAAAAATCATTAGACTTTGGAAAAGATTTACAATTCCAAACAATTCTATGTTATGTTAGTTTCTTTTTAAATTATTAGTATTTTTAATAACAAATGATTAAACATTGAAGACTATGTACAATTTTTCAAGAAGTTGTTTGTAATTGGTATCTTGAAACAAAAATAATTACATTTATATCGAATGATTTTTCTTTAAAATAATAGAATGTACAAGCTTGAACAATTCTGGATTCTGTTAGTGTGTTTTTCGTTGGAAATCGGTATTTTTATTAAGAGAACTATCAAATTTCAAAAAAAGATTGAATTTTTTTTGTACAAACGTGGGTTAAGTTAAGTTTAAGGTGTACAATATAGATTTCAAACAAGATTTACAATTTTGGAACGATTTGAGGGTAGGCTAAAGTTTATTGCATGGCATCAGTTATTTCAAACAAAAATAATTACATTTGAAACAAGATGAACTATTTAAAACAATTGATTCTCACCAATTTCGGATTATGTTAGTATTTTTCGTTATTGGAAACTTACATTTTTATTCAAAGATCATTAGGCTTCAAACATTCGTATTTAAAAAAAATGTTAAGCTATTCAGGCGAAAACATTTGAAAATGGAAGAAAATCATGAATTTAATTTTTAACTGTTGTACATTCAACTTTCAACACTTTAAAATGTAACCTCTGAAAATTAAACTGTTGAAAAATCATGAGAATTAAAAAAATACATTTTGAATTGTTGAAAACTCAATGCGAAAGCGAATTTTGGATTAAAAAGAAGTGCTAAAAATGTGATATTCACATAACTTTACATGAGAATTCAATACATAAACATTTCAATCCATAAAAAAAAATGTTATAAACTCGATTTTTCCCAAATAATATAATAATAATAAAACAATTTTTTGTTACCATTCGTTTCGTGCTTTTCGTATAAACTTGGTATTTTTTAACAAAACTACGACGGTTTAATTGTCTACTTACTGCACAAAAATATTATATTTAAATTCTGTACTTAAAAATTTTCATGAATTGCAATAGATACTATGAAATGATAAAATTTTGTTTTAGTACCCACTTTATAATTTAATTAAAAAATTGTGTGAGACAAAACAAATAATTTCGAGCGTGTTTTTTCTCTATTTGAAATAAGAAAAATAAATTAAAATACATTAAACTTACGTTTGGAAAGAGCGGCGGTTCTTCGTAATTATTCACCTCGTTTGGGAATGGCCGATCATTTCTTATCAGGAGTGGCTGCAAAATGCGGTTCGATCGCGATAAAAGGTGATTTGATTCTGGACATTTCGGAACTTCAGAGGTAGCTTCCGGGTCCACGCTTTCAAACTCAGCTCCTTTTTTTGGCCTCTTACGTAATGGTGCTGAGTCTAATATAGTGTTTTGAGAACTACCTTCTTTTGAGTTCATCTCCAGCAGTAGAGAACCATCTTCTTCGCTCAGAATGTAATTCTTAACTGTCCCTATCGAACAATAAAATTTTTATATATACATTCGAAGTTTTCGAGGCTCTTTAAAGTTTTCTTCTAAGTAAATAGAAAAAATCATAAAGCCACAACCCTAGGCCAGAAAAATGAGGGGCTCTTAGAGAAAAAAAAATTCTACTTACATTGACTTTTTTCTGTGCCGTCTTCCACATCAAATGGCTTTTGTAGACTCCTATCAAGCGTAATGTCTGGTTCTTCATCAAACTCATTCGTGTCCATAGGAGGATCCTTTTGAGTTTCCTGATTCTGAAAGATAAATCGTGATTAGTTTAAATTTTTTAACTTGAAGTTCGTCGACTTCAATTACAAAAAATGTGTTAAAAAAATTACTTGATAAAAAAATAAATAAGTAAAAATGAACTAAAGACTGATATTCCAATTTCAGTTTTTTTCTTCAAAATTTTGTCATACCGCTTTTAAAAATTGACGAAACTTCTTCATGAACTTCAGTCTTGGCCCTAACTTCGGTATTAAAAGGCAAACATCATCTTCTTCTAACAAATAAAACGATTCTAAATCCATTTCGTTTTCTAAAATAAAAGAAAAAAATTAAAATAAATGGTTTATAGATTTTGTCTAGAAATTCGGTGAGCGCAGGCGAAATGTTTTCCGTCTACGTACACACTTCGGTTAAAGATGTTCAGCATGCAAGTATCTCTGGTGGAAATCATTTTCGCAAGAATGTACAACATTTGTACAACTGTATTTTTTTGTTAAAACATGTACTTTTTTGTGAAAAAAATGTACAAAATTTATCAAAAAGTTACAATTAAATACAAATAGCTACTAACCTTACCAGGAAGTGCATTGCACAGGCCGACAAAAATTGAGGTTTTTGAGAAATCATAACCTAAAAGTTCAAAAATGCCTATTTTTAGCCACATTTGAGGCAATATAACACGATCAGCAATTTTTTTCTCTAAAAACTGCTAACGCCATTGTTTAGTACTCCTTTTTATCATCCATTTCCATTTTTGATGATCCCGAACCGATTTTTTTCTCCGAGATATCGCACATTAACCATTTCAGTTCCACAATAAAAAACTAGCAAAGAAGGCGAAGAGAAACTGAAATGGTTAGTGTGTCATATCTCGGAGACAAAAAATGGGTTCGAGATGATCAAAAATGGATATGGTAGATAAAAAAGACTACTAAACGATGGCGTTAGCAGTTTGTAGAGAAAAAATTGCTGATCCTGTCATATTGCCTCAAATATGGCTAAAAATAGCCACATTGCACGTTTAGGTTAGGATATACCAAAAACCTGACGTTTAGGAAAAATTCAGACAACGGATTCGTTTTTAGGACACCAAAATCCTTCGGGGTCACATAGTCCGGTCTTTGGGTACACATTTTTAGTCGGCCTGTGTTATTATTGTGATTAAAGCATTGCGATGCTTTATATATATTCAAAGCATCGCAGTGTTCTACATTTCGAATAATTATGACACGTACCTTCGAACTTCTTTACTGTTGAGTCCTCGACTTCCCAATCTCTCAGCAATCTGCTTAAATCCATATTTGCAAAATAACTCCGCAAGGTTCACGCACTTTAAAGACCACAAAAATTTCACTACACAAATCTGATCAGATAACCAAACTTCGCGAAACGTCGTTTTAAAATTCCTTCTTCTTCTTCGGATGTCTTCGGACAAGAAGATGGTACGTGCGACGCGGTATCACAATGTTAGGAAACTTTTCCTTGCGCTTGCGTTACGGCAGTGTGCCTATTGGTCGCGCGCCAACAGCGACCAATCACGTAGCGCGAGCGCGCGCAAACACTGGACATACATTTATAATATCTCAGATACTTACGTTTCGAATCTTAGATATTCAAATTTAACATCTAAGATCATAAAAACTTTAATATCTTGTGCTACTAGCCAGTAATATCTCGTATATTAACAGAAAAATTCGAGATGTTCCCTGATAATATCTAGATATTATGTGTTAGTATACATATTTCTAATATTTATTTGCTAATATCTAGTTTTCTCCGTGTATATGGCCAGTGTGAGAATAAACGTTAGGTCACACATGTAAAGAAAGAATGTAACGCGATGTTTCTTAGAAACTACACAATAGACTAGGTGTTTCATAGAAATCATACAAAAGAATTCATATATCATGAAAATCGGACAAAAGAACACATGTCTATCATACATCATAACAAAGGAATCTTAATTTTCCCAAACATCACACAAAAGGACACGTGTGTCCTATAAATCACACAAAAGACTCCTATGTCATGAAAATTACACAAAAGAATGTGTGATTCATGTAAATTACACAAAATATCTGCTTCCCGTAACAGTTACAAAAAATTATATTTCCCAACAAATTACACAAAATTTGGCGTATTTCACAACCATAGATCAGCTATTTGTCCTACAGTGTGCAAAGAAGTTAAATAACAAAAGCACATTGTTTTAGAAACTAGCCAATTGCAATGGAAAGTAATCAATTACGTAGATGCTTATCGAAAAGAGCAGTGAAGAATTGTTAAAATGATTTCCAAAAAGTACAATGACAAGATATAAGAGGTTTTGATGAATTTTTTTATTGTATTGCACCTCCTCCATAATTTTGGAAACTCGTCCACTACATCTCATGCATTAGTTACAGAGCTGTGAATGCTTAGGACAATGAGTCAGCAGTACCTGAGTTATTACAGTATCGCTGTGTAAGGGGTACCTGCCGACCTTTTAAAATTCGTGCATGGACACCCTTTACGAGGTGATCGTGCTTTTCATGGAAAATCTTTTGTACGTGTTTCTGATCCTCAAAAAGTTGTTCCGATTTTACAGGGGTCTTACGCCATAGAATAGTATGTAATTTTCAATGTTACTAGGTCTAATTTATGGTCCACAGGTTTCCGCTCTTTAACTGGCACGACTCTAAAAAACTGGCTGCTTCAGTCTATATTTTGGTGTGTAGATAAATGTTCACTGCAGGTGCTTCCGCTTTTCACAATAGAAAACTTAGAATACCATTCGGTTAAATATCCGTTTTTTCTTCTTGCTTTTCGTGAGTGACCCTACTAAAAGATCATGCACTCGTTTTCAGTGATAACTTTCCATTTCCAACGAAAAATTTCGTATCCTGTTATATCATCTTTAAGCGGAAAAATTTGTGAAAACCTTTTCGTAGTGACGTTCGATTGTTTCAATTTCCAAAAGATTTACCAAAATGGTTTTTTGATTTCAACAGCCGCAAGGTAGTAAAAACTGATGTCATATCTTGTCATTGCACTTTTTGGAAATCCTTTTCACAATCGTTCACTGATCTTTTCGATAACCATCTACGTAATTTATTACTTTCCATTACAATTGTGTAGTTTCTAAAACCATCTGCTTTTGTTATTTGACCTCTTTGCACAATATGTGGCACATAGCTGATCTATAGTTTTGAAGTACGTGAAATTTTGTATAATTTTTTTGGAAATAGGAATTTTTTTGTAACTGTTACGGGAAACAGATGATCTTCTGTGAAATTCCTAGAAAAACAAATTCTTTTGTCTTGATTTATGACATACATGTGTTTTTTTGGTGTAAATTACATAACATATGGATTCTTTTGTGTAATTTACATAAATCACCAATTCTTTTGTGTAATTTCCATGACATATAGAGTCTTTTGTGTAATTTATAGGATACACGTGTCCTTTTGTGTGATTTACGGGAAAATTAGGTTTTTTTATTATGATTTATGATAGACATGTGTTCTTTTGTCCGATTTCCATGGCAAATGGGTATATTCTTTCTTTACATGTGTAACCTAACGTTTATTCCCATACTCGCCATATATGGTTCTCCCCACCGAATAATACTATTCCCAGTCCTCAAAAATTTTACATATATAAATCGAAGCAAGAAAGCTATTCGAATCAGTGGAGTTTTTATATCTGAACGATCCACTATGTCGCAAGTTAACATCGATTCAGTAGAGGTAGAATCGTCGCAGGTCTTTGATTTTTCAAAGCCCACGGCCACTCAAACTATCGAACTTTCGTCTGACACGCAGAGTAATAAAACTATTCCTGAAACACCAAAAATAAAAAGCATCAATTATGATCATGATGTCTCCAAATTTCACGTAGAAAACCACACGAAAAATGATTTTGCCAACTGTTTACGGACTTAATCATTTATTTTCAAAGAGGATTCTAATTGGACGAGAGGTTCAATCGCATGGAAAATTTTAACCGGTCATTGAAATTAGGAACAGTTCAGGTAGCGGAATTACCTTCGACTCGGCAACTTTGGGCAAAACTCCAACACTTAGATATAATAGAATCATACTTCTGTTTCGGGAATTCGCCTTTATACCTGCCAACCACTGAATTGGGCAAATACACGCTCGTGTTGACGACCGCTCACGGCAACAAGATGCTACTTCTAAGGAACGGCAAGGAGTACAACGACGAGACTAACAGTGACACGCAGCAGGACGAGGTTGAGGCCTAGAAGAAAAAGGATTATAGACCTGAAATAATTCTTCTGAAGTCTAGTTTCGGAGGACTGAAAAATGTTATTGCGTGTGTCGATGAAAGGTTCAGAGGGATTCAAAGATTATTGAAAAACGTAGAAGAAGATACAGATTTTTTAATTGACACGATTGTCAGTTATTTAGTCTGGGAAAATATAAACTCGCCGAATGAGGAATTAAACCGTCAGATAATTAAGTTTAAATCTCCATACTTCAAAAGTCAGGTACAAATAAAACTTAAGAAACAATGCGTCGAATTATATTTTAAAATCGTTTTTATGGAACTGACAACCATCTTAACTTCATACATTGTTAGCGAGGTTGAACTTATTTTTTCTACACGTACTTGATTAAATTTATTTTCTTGAAAATTTATTAAAAACAGATATGGAATTATAATTTGAAAAATGTGTATATTGACTAACTGTCACTTAAAATAGTTTAGGATAATTTTAAATCTTAATCAATGAATTAAATATTAAACATAACTTTCAGTAATTGTAGATTTCTTGTTATTTTGACACTCGTTCCCAACCTTGTTAGAAAATAAGATTCAGATAATCAATTTGCGTTGTAATTAGTTATCTCTTTTTCCAACTCATCCTCTAATCTGGACTGACAAGGAGGGGTTGGGCCCCCTCCCCTTTTCGAAGTGCGACATGCTCAATCATTAAAACGTCGCAGAATTCCAAGGGAAGGGTGGGCCCCCCACTTTTTCAGCTTCAAACCATTCATTAGATGGGAAGGGGCGGGGCCCCTCCGCTTTTCCAGCTGGAAATCATCCATTATATCAATTAGGAAAGGCCACACCCCCTAATTGTCGCCATTTTGTAATCAGGCCACACCCCCTAAACCAATCAGGAGATGACATAAACCCCATGATTACCCCACTCTTGATAATTAGACCACGCCCCTCGATAAATCAGGAGAGACCACATCCCCTCTCTTACTCCCACGCCTCCTTTTAGGCCACACCTTTCGGCCAATAACAGGCCGTCCTATGGCTCGGGTTATCTATTCCTAGTCTCGAAAAGGGACCGACCGACACCACGAACATAAAAGCCACATGTTTTTAAATCTTTTCGGTGTATGCAAGTAAAATATTTTCCCTGATTAAAAAAATAAATTTTTCCAGTGCCATAGTGATCAGTTAATATATTTTTATTTTTTATTTCTCAGAAAATATTTTAAAATTTATTTTCACACAAGTTGACATTTTTGAGCTTATGTTTTTCAAATCTTCTTTCAAAATATTTCCCTTATACAAATTAAAGTCCATCGGCTGGAGTAAACGTTTTTCTTAATTAGCAGATGTGATTGCTTCGTTCAAAGAAGTGTATCCTAAATTTTACCAAATATTTCTTGGAATCAAAGAAATAGGGTTTTAATATGAGTAATAAGAACCAAGTCTTTGATTAAAAGAAAAGGGAGAATTGTTTTAAAAACAAATTAATTTATAAAAATAATAGCAGTTAAAAATGAACCAAATACTCAGCAAACTATTGCTATCTGTCGTTGAGCCATTACTTTCTATCTATTTTAATGCGGTCTCACATATGGAAGTTTCCACATAAGAAGGTCTGGAGAATTGCCGGAAGATTTGAGCCTTGAGAATGGTAATACATTGACTTTTTATTGTAATTAACAGTTATTTGTATAATTTTTATCCAACATCGGATTGCAATAAATAATATATTTTACTTTAACATTTTCTTAAATTGGATTAGAGTGTACAGGATTTTGGTTCACATTTCATTCACACACAATGTTCTAAAATTCTTACTAATTGGTTCACTGTTGCCCATGGGAGTTTCCTTCAATTCATATCGGCTCAATACGTAAACCGCGCCGCTATTCATGTTTATTTTTGCCCGTTTTGCAACGCCATTGATACGCGTATATATTCCACGAAGAATTGTATTATTACGCCCCAATATTGCGAAGACATCACCAGTGGATGTTGTTAAAACAATTTGCTCTTCGATTGGCATGGGCTTAGATGCACCACGTTCTCTTCTCAATTCAAGTGGTTTATCCTCAGGAAAAGTATATCTTCGAATTTCGAATACCCGCCGCGGATTTTTGTGGGAAATAAGTCTAATTAATCTAAGTTGTTCAAGTGGAAATCCGAGTATGAATGTAGGATAATGCCTGCCAGAAGGAGTCCTGGAACTGGCACGAAGAGAAGGCTCGGCAGGAGGAGACCTGGACCTGGCACGGAGAGCAGGCTCGGCAGAAGAAAGAGTTCTTTCTGGAGAATGTTTGCCAGGAGAAGAAGAAGATTCACGACGAGGAACACATTGAATAGGTTCGCCGTTAGGTAAACAGTCGAACTGTGAACTTAGCTCTGCAAAAAGGAAGAAGCGTTCAAAGTTTTAATAATTTAGACTTGGAGTCCTGATTGAATATTTGAATATTTATTTATATTGAATATTTCTAATAGTTCATCTACTAAAACTTTCGTCAACCGGGGCGAATTGTTACAATAATTTTCACAAAATCATGAAAGGCCTAATAACTTTATTTTCAAACTGATCTTGGGTTCAATAGATCACGCAATATCTCTTCTTTATCGCTTATGTAAATAAATACATATTGATTTGTAAGAGTCTAGTATTCCTAAAAATCATAATTTCACATCGATCAAAGGTTAGACTACACAAACTTTCATATGTATCTCGTCAAGAAGGAATTCCAAAATAGCGAAACAGTTGGCGATTGAAGCCCTCCCGGAGAGGAATAAAATCTTTTCCAATCAGGTTTTTTTGAAACCTCGTTTTTAAGGTATTCACAAATAACCAAAATGCAAAGATTCCGGAACGAATCTCTAAAACTGAAAGACCTTATAAAGAAATTGAAAAAACGTTTTTGTACTGACGAATAACGTCAAAAAATGATAAGTGCAGTGATTTTCTAATACTTATATAGTTATATAGTCAATAATAACTAAACAATGTACAAAGAAAGTATAAGTTATGTTTATACGTTGCAGCTTATTCTTGTTTCTTTCCTTATTACTATTATTTTTTTTGCATTATTCGATACAAAGATATTTTAGTAAGCTTTTATATTGTTAATAATTATATTTAAAAAAGAGTTGAGTTTTCTTCAATTCATGATTTTTTCTTCTTTTAAATACCATAGATTGATTTAGTTTTTGTACCAATTTTAGAGTAGGATACACAGTACAAACACATGTAACAGTACTTCGTTATAACCATAAAGAACTAACATTCACAGCTATGAAAACTTTTAAACAATGTAGGTACTTTTTGGATCACGTTTAAGTCATGGTTTGTGATAAACTGCAGCGGTTCGCCCCGGTTGACGGTATAGGAATTTATAAAATTCCCGACCAGTATATAAATTTACTCTCGTTTTCTGGCTTTTTCCCGGACTCCAAAAAATTGCAGCTCATTTCAACTAATGCGAATTAACACCAAGGCATTGTAAATAGCAATTTTGAATCAAATTTTATATTTTCAACTGAAAAAAGGTGACAGTTAAAAAAAAGGATATAGGTGATACTCTGTGATGGCTGTTAAGTAGCAAAAAGATTATAATAATTTATTCTACATACCAACACAATTCAAAATAACGACAATTGTGAAGATCAGAGTATAAAGGATCCTCATTTTTTTCGGGGCAAGAAAAAAAGATTAACGCAGAATTTTGAGAACAGCGTAACTAATTATTAATTTGATGTTTCGTTTATATATACTATCCTGAGATCATTATGTTTTTTATCTTCTCTCGCATAAATTGTGAAGGTCTCATTTTTGAGGCTTGGTGACGCAATAAGCAAATTTACTTAGCATTAAATAATTTATTCAATCCAGTGGTGATTAATTTTTCGCACGTTCATCATTTCACCTTTAGAAACTCAGATAATTAAAAAAAAAGTGAACGCTAATTAAAGTCTCTTGAATTGTCGAGTTATTTTTTACGACGATTTTAAATAAAAAACTTAGTTTTCAACCAAACAATTGAATTTAGAATTTTCTACTAAAATAGTTTAATTTCTAAGCCAAGAAGATGAATTTTCTACAGAAAATAAATTTTCGACACATAAATATGAATTTGCAATAAAAAAGTTAATTTTGAACTAAATAGTTGATTTTTCAACCAAAAAAAATTAATTTTCAAACAAATAATTGAATCGTTCCACCAAAATAGATGCATTTCTAACCATATAGTCAATTTTTTTAACAAAAAAGAATAAACCTTAAAATGCGTCTCAGAAGTATCTAAATGGGCCTTTTTTTGAACAATTTTTGAAACAATTGTTATTACTTCAATTTCCTCTGAAAAAATATTTTGTCGCTAAGAGATTCTACGACTTGAAGTTTACCTACATTTCACATTTGAAATGAATTCGGTTTTTATTCGATAATAAAGTTTTTCTTTATTGTATGACATAAAAAATTCAATTTTCCATCAAAACTATGCAAGGTAACATATATACAAATAAATGGTAAGACGTGAAATTTTTTATCTCAAAAATTTCTAGATATTTCCTTGGTAGAATATTTTGTTATGACGCATAGTTTTCTTTTAATCGTGAAAAATGTTACTAAGTAAAATTAAAAATGCTTTTCAGCCAATTTATTTAAGAAATGTGACTCAACAAATATTTCGTTGGAGCAAAAAAATAATTTTGGGTTTATAACACGTGCACTCGCTTAGAGTTTAGAATAAGGAATGATTCCATAGCGGCGTCCCCGTCCTTAATCTCATATGAGTCGGGTCGCCACGCGCGTAAAAAGACTGGAACTAATGAGAGTGAGAGGAGCGACCGAGGGAGAGAGACGACTGCCAGTTCGGCTCTCTACAGCGTGGCGGCGCGCAGTCGGTTTCAGAGTTTCGTCGCGCAGGACGTCGTCGCCTGCTATCCGCTGACGTCACGAAGCGTTTGTTTACTCCGGTCAACCCATCGACATATAGAAATGGACTGGTGACTCCGTGGGAGAATCGCGAATGGCAATTAGAAAGAGAAGGAAGTGAGTGGTGGTCAAATTGTCTCTTTCTGGTCGAAGGTGATTGGTCCAGAACGTCTTCGACGATTGGAACTCATGACTGTACACTCTCTCTCTTGATGGCCTCTGCGTTTGTGCCATGACCGTACGTTGTGAATATCGTAAACATGATCGTGAATAATAGAATAAAATATAATGTGAATATATTTATTTTATTTTAATACTATAAAAGGAATTAAGCTCGTGCAAGAGAAAGAGACAGGTTCACCACCACTCTCTTCCTTCTCTTTCTAATTGCCATTCGCGTTTTCCCCACGGAGTCACCAGTCCATTTATATATGTCGATGGGTCAACGTGCTGTTCCTCCTCAGCGTCATGATCGTCGTCAGACCACCTCATCTCTTTCGCAATATATATATATATACATATATATATGTACACACACACACACATATATATATATATATATTCTAAAATATTTATATCTTTTATCTACACGAGCATAGATCGTAAAGGCCTCATTTTTGGGGTTTGTTGACGCAATAAGAAAATTTGCACATCATTAAATAATTTATTTAATCCACTGGTGTTTAATTGCTCGCACGTGTATTATTAATTTACCTTGAAAAACTCATATAATTTAAAAAAAAGTAAACTTTAATTGAATTCGCATAAATTGTCGGATTATTTTTTACGACACTCAATTTTCCTATGTGTCAATTTTGAATAATTTTAAACTTTGTAAAGCATTATGAGCAAACTAAGGGTCACTCGACTCGTCATTGGATGGTTGAAGGTCAGAGTTCCCATCTTCAAGGTCTTCCTCCGCTGGTGCAATGTAATATTCATTTCTGTAAACTTCTTCTAACTCCTGAATAGAATCCCTTTTCATCATACTCCCCCATTCTGTCTTTTCAAAAACTGCGATCCTATATCGAGGGTCAAGTATAGGGACAGCGCTATCGATCCAATTGCATTTTCGGTAATGTTTGAGTAATTTTTCATGGGCAGTTGCAAGGGCGTTTCTTATTTTTAAGTCAGTCACAGTTACGTTACAGTTTACGTCTATCTCTTTGCCAGTTGTTTAATTTGGTCGAGTAATAAATTAAAGCCAATGATGACCAGAGGGAGAGACATTTATTTCTGTCCGAAAAGAGCTTTCGAAAAAGATTTAAATAATTTTATAAGTTTATATGCTGCTTCCAGAAAGATCCAATCTTCATCAGGTAAGCAATATTTTTGCAGATCTGGATTTGACATGCAAAGCAAAGCAAGTGCTTTCCGAAATTTCTTTTCTTTTCGAATCATGTCAAAAGTGGAATACCACCTTGTCTTGCTGCCGACAGTGAGAGCTGAATATGTTTTGTCAGTGGAGACACAACGGCGTTCCAGCTTGTGATGTAATTGCTTCGAGTACTTAATTTTGGTGATCAATTCTTTCAATTCACTGTCCGGTGATAAAATATTGGGTTTTTCAAAAGATATTATGAATTCCGCCTCGTCATAACTGTCAACGCCCTTCTCTATCTCATCAATGGTTTGAATTTTCAATTCTAAAAGAAAGTCTTGAGCACCTCATTTCTCGATATGAGCCATGCACCTAAAATGCCGGTCTTCTATATCAAAAGCTATTCGACCTAAAATCATCATTGTTCCAAATTCCTTTATAAACGTCGTATTACTCGCAGCATTATTAAGAGTTACTCCTGCTATCTTCTTTTGCAGGTCGTATTCCTTGACAAAGTCACGAAAGAGATTTGCTATATCTTTTCCGGTGTGCCTTCGTTTGATGCAGCAAACTCCAAAGTTAAAGATTGAAGTTTCCACTCATCATCGATATAATGACCTAATTAAGAGGTGATTAACTATGCATTAACTGAGTTACATAAAATAATATTACACTTGAGCTAGATAGAATATACGTTCAATATATGTTTAGGTATATTCAGAACACATTTAATTTATTTATTAAAAATTTTTATTTGAAGGTTGATTCGAACAGAGAAGACCGAGTCTCGAAAATAAAATTTTGTTAGAAAGCAACAGTAGCGTCAATTACAGGGTTTTCTTAAATAATAAGCAACATCCGAAAAATAAAACTTTGTCAGCGTTTCTGGGTTATAATACTCTGTTACAACAATGAAAAAATAAGCTTTTGAAAGTTTGACAGTTTCAGACTTTTTGATGGGCCCTTCACTTATGTCATTTTTAACCTTTGGTATATTATAAATTTTAAAACATTTGTATTGAAATAAAATTTATTTGAATCTTTAATGATGCAGAAAAAATTATCATTGATTGCTTTGTAATTTTTGCATTACGAATGTAGGCTATTTCCTAAAAGGTACTTTGCATCTTTGTTGATTTGTGCTATATCATGGTCGAAGAAATTAACGGAAAGGTATTTTCTTGCGATCCACTCAACTGTCATATAATTGAACTTATTATTATCAAATCGCTCAATAAAAAGATAATAATAAGTACTTAGCTTACCTAAAATTGGTTGTTATTAAAATATTAATATAAAATGTATCGAAAATCAGTGAAGCAATTATATACAGTCACTTAATATAATATGTACATCAATAAAATAATTTTTTTATTTGATTAAATGAATTGAAAGTTCTCAATAATAATATTCGGATGTTTTTATGGTAACTTGGTGTAATATCTTCCGAGAATTTACACTGCGCCAAGAGTATGGATGAGAGGAGCTGCGGGGGAATGTGCTGTGTTCACTCAGGCGTGACAAAACAGGAGCGTTGCAGTAAGGCGCTGTAGATGCCATAAGCCAACTGAAGCCGATGGGACTTATCGGATTATTTCGTGCTATCGAATGAGCCTGTCTTTAATCTTGACAACAGCGCCATCTGGCACGCGAATATATATAGCAAAGTAGTATCTCGAAGTTATTGGAGCAATGTTAATGAAAAAGAGCAGTGAGTATGAATTCATTTCAATCAAGAATGTTATACTACGTTTTAAAATTAATTATTTACTGTAAGACTACTTGTTCATATTTACTTGAAATTCAAATTTCTTCTAAATAGTTCAAAATTGGTGGCGCTGTCGTAGCTACCCTTCAGGGGTATTTGTCAAAGAGAACAAAGAAGAAGAAGAAGTATTGGGCAGACAAAGAGAGAGTATGATCGTTTCGAAACAAAAAATTTGACCTTCCATTGGAACACAAACGGATCATCTCTGTCTCTGCCATACGATAGAAGGTGAGATCTCGA
This sequence comes from Andricus curvator, assembly GCA_932195095.1. Lineage (NCBI taxonomy): Eukaryota > Metazoa > Arthropoda > Insecta > Hymenoptera > Cynipidae > Andricus > Andricus curvator. Next base: position 52,814 of record CAKNYM010048286.1, read on the forward strand.
AACCATCGTTTCGAATTCCATTGCACCTCATTGCCTATCTCACAGTGTAGAAAGAGAGGTCCGATCGACTTCAAGCATCGGAGTAACACTGTAGTGTTTTGTAATCTCAAACTGTCAAGTGTTGATGTGAGAATTGTGAAAAATGTTTTTTTTTTCGTGGACAGATAGTCTAATATGTATGAAAGTAAGTGATTTTCTGGTAAATGACTGCTTCGTATGTCTGGTTATAAAACTGCGTCATCATTATGCGCTATACGTAAAAGTGCGTGCTTCCCACTTGAAGTGTTTTTTCATGCTTATGCATACATAGTTGCAAAAAAATTATGTGCTTTTGGATGCTGCTGTCTTCGAATGGTTTAATCAAAAGAGCGACAGAGTATCTGGACCGATTATTATTCAAGAGAAAGCTCTCCTTTTAAACGAGATTCTAACAGTACAGTAGGTAAGCAGGAAACACATTTATTTTAACGTGTAACAACAAATTTTTTTATTTCCGTCAAATATTCAGTCAACGCTTGTCTCCGTATTAGACAAAACATTTTTAAAATATTTTTTACCACGCAGTAAAATCCACCGGAAATGGTTCACACGCTTCTGACTGTTTACGTTGGAGTGGACCTAACTCCGGAGAGTTAGGTCCACCGTCAGTCCCAAAACCGGTACTATCTCCGGGGTTCACTGTAAATATGTTAAACTGTTATTTTTTTTTAGGAATGAGATACGCCTTCTGGAAACACCTTGTTGTAGATAGATAAACGTTTATTTTTTAGCCTACTGGCCATAAAAAATTGACTTGCTTACACTTCCATTTTTTACCGAATTTTCTAAAAACTAACCCTTAAAACTAACATCCTTCCACACCTTATCTCTAACGCCGCTCGCTCGTATCGCATTGCCCTCCTCGCTTCGCCTTGCCTCGCACGCATGTCCCTACTTTCTTGCTTTGCCTCCCATTACCAAACTCTGCTTCCGCGACTAATACCTAATACTTATCTACTATTTACAATATTTAAATTTACTTATATTTACTTCCTCCTCTATTTACAATCTTTCCTTCTTCATTCCTCTTCCTCCTTCCTTCTCTTTCAACCTCCATCTTCCCACCTCCTCTTCTGTTCTCCTGCAGCTTACTTCCCCCTCTTCCAAAAATTTCTCCTCATACTTACACGCCCGACTGCTCGCTAGAATCCCTACACTCGTTCTCCCCGTCTCCCTCCTGACAATATAATTAGGCGTGTTCCTTGCCAGCCCCAGTGTCCACTTTACATACCTCTCCTGTGTCCTATTTACCTCTTCGCTTTCCTTCCACCCCCACACCTCTACTCCATACAATAAGACACTCATCACGAGTGAGTCAAACAATTTCATTCTCCTTCCAAAATCATCTGCGAATAACTTCTTTCCCAACCCCCACATCTGCCTCATCACCACATTTGCCCTCCTCACTCTCTCTTTTATGTGATTATCCACTCCGCCATTCCTCCGAAACAAGAAGCCCAGGAAAACAAACTCTTTCACCTCCTGCACCGCCTTTCCCTTTCACTTCCCTTCCTTACCCCTTCCACCTCCTTTTCTGAAAACCATAACCTTGGACTTTTCCGCATTCAGTTCTAACCTGTTCTTATCCAGGTATCTTCTGAACCTCTTCATCATTTCCTTTAAGGCCTCCTCGCCTTTTGCCACCAACACTAGGTCATCTGCATACGCTAGCGACCAAATTCTAACCCCTCCTATCGTGACTCCTCCTACTACTCCGGCCTCCAGCTTAATTTCCATATCCGCAATTAAAATCGCAAAAAGCGTTGGGCTAAGCGGACACCCTTGTCTTAATCCCCTATCCATCCAGAATCCCTCCGAAATCCCCTGTCCTCCTCTAACCTTATCTTTGGTCTCTTCATATATCTCCCTTACCCTCTCGATCAGGCCACTCTCCACTCCCCTATCCTCCATCACCTCCCACAACCTCCCCCTATCCACCGACGGAAACGCGCCTTTTAGATCCACAAAAAACGCGTACACTCTCGACCCCTTCTTCGCTAATTCTCTATCTACAATGTGCTGCAGAACGTAGATATTGTCGATAGTACTGCTACCTGTCCTAAAGCCCGCCTGCGTCTCCGGCAATATTCCTTTCCCCTCGACATCCTTCCGCAGCCTCTCCGTCACCACCATCGCGTATACTTTATACGCCGTATTCATTAGCGTAATTCCTCTATAATTTTCCTGCCTATCCCTATCTCCTTTCTTATACAGAGGTACTATTAACCCTTCTCTCCATCCTCTTGGGAATCCCTCCCCCCTCCATACTTTCTTCACTACCTCCTTCAGCCTCTCCCTAACCTCTTGTGTACTAAACAGCCATGCTTCGTTCTCTACCCCATCCAGCCCTGCTGATTTTGACCTTCTTAACTTCCTTATCTGTTTCTCTATCTCATCGTCATTCAACTCCTCCATCTCTGCCTCCTCCGTTCTTCTACTCCCATCATCTCTCTTCCTTGAATCTGAGACCTGGAATGATTCTTTAAAAAAACTCCCTCCACTCCTCACTCCCTATCTTCTCGCTTATCCCTACTCTACGCTTCCTAAACCTATTTATTATCTTCCAGACGTCCCCCTCTGTCTTAACATTTCCTAACTCCTCCTCCAGCTCTTCCTCCTTTTCCTGTTCTTTCTTCTTACACATCAATCTAAACCCCTTCCTCATTTCTACGTACTCCTCCCTTTTCGCAGTACCCTCTTTCCACTTCTTATACTTCCTCTTCACCATCCTTTTCATCTTTTTACATTCCCTATCCCACCACGGCTTCACCATTCCTTTCTTCTTCTTTTTAAATACCTTCTTTTGCACGCACCCTTTCACTTTCTCTTTTAAATCCTCCCATATCTCTTCCACCGTCTCCCCTTCGAAGCGTACCTTCCCTAACTGCTCCTTATACTTCTCTATCGCCTCCCTCGTCCAGCTAACCCTCTTCCCCGTCGACACTGCTTCCCACCTTGCCTTCCGCTGTTCTCACCCCTTATCCACAACCCTAATGGCTGATGGTCTGATTCTACCCTCCCTTCTACTGCGAATCTCTCCATCTCCTCCCACCCTTGCATATGCATAACTACATAATCTATTACCGATGCCCCCACCTTACCTAAGTATGTGTATTTTCCCTCTTCGTCCCCAGTTGCCATAACATTTGCCACCGCCCAGCCTCTATCCTCCATCCAGTCCCTTAGAATCTCCCCCTCCTTATTTATTAACCTATCCTTCGAATGCCTTTCGAAGCTCTCCCATTCCCTGTAAAGGGCCCCTTCCCTCCCCATCCTCGCGTTAAACTCCCCACCCAGTACCACCATACCCTCCTCTCCTTCACCTAACAGGTCTTCCACCCTTTCTTCAATTCTTTCCATCCCATCCTTATTGTACACTGTCACAAACTTACTGCTTACCCCTACTATCATTACTTTCCTCATTTGCACTCCCTCCCCCTCTTCCTCTCCGTGAGCTTCTACCTCTGATCCATGTCTAACCCCCGTTATAATTCGCCCACTAGCCCTTCCTTTCTTGTTCACTCTGACCGCCTCCTGGAGTCTCCACCTATACCCCTTTGGCAGCCTTGGCTCTATTCTATCCCATTCCTTTCTTTCCACCCACGTCTCTACCAGTCCTACCACATCAAATTCCTGGATATACCTCCAGAACTCCTCATCCTTCTTCTTTACCCCTGCTACGTTCCAGTAAAGCACCTTCACAACTACACTACCCTGCATTGCCCCCACCCCCCTACTTCCTACGAAACAAATTCCCTTGCACTTCCTTCAACACCTCTTTCTCCTCGTCCCACACCCACATTTTCTCGTCTATTTTCATTTTCCGATATCCTACCTTCGCCGATTTCCCTTCGCTCTTCTCCATCCTAGCCCTGTCGTACAGCATTCTCTGCACATCACTTTCTTTTCTCGTCAAATCGTGATCGATGAAAACTTCCTTATCCTTTATCCTATTTTTATTCCGCATTACCCCCAACTTTGCTTCCCAGATCTCCAACTCCACAACCGCCACTTCTTTCTCCTCTCTCCCCTCCAACTTAACTTTCCCTACCCTGCCTTTATTCCACCCTATCCTCTGTAGCAGCGCTTCCACGCCCTCCCTTTCTTCCCCGCTCTTCATCTTCAACCCTCGTATCATAATATTATGTCTCCTGTCTGCCTTCTCCTTTCTCTCCATTGTCAACTCCATTGCCCTTATCCTTTCCCTATCCGCCCTCTCCTCCTTTTCATTCCTACGCTCTCCCACTTTCTCTTCTATCATATTCCCTACCCTCTCCCAAATACCTTTAATCTCGCCCCCGCTACCCCCGTCTCCTATTTCCATTTCCGTCCTGCCCTTCACCTTCTCAAGCCTTTTTCCCTCCTTTCTTTACACACCCTAATCTCCTCTTCTATCTGTTTTATTTTAACTTCTTGTTCTTTTTTTTCCCTCTCTAACCCATCAACTCTCTCTCCCAGGTCTTCCACCTCCTTTTCCCATTTCACATCTCTGATTCTCAGGTCCTCCCTCATGCCTTCCATCTGCTCCTTGGTCCCCCTTACGTCCTCCCTCAACCCCCTGATCAAGCCCAACAGCATCACGAGAGCGTCCTTTTCCAACTTCCCCTCCATTTTTTTTTTCTTTAATTCCTCAGTCCCTGCAGATACCCCTCTCTCTCCCTTAACATCTCCTAACTCTGAGAGAACCACCCTTGACCCCTCGAAAGCCCAAGACTCCTGACCACGAACTCCCCCGATTACTTGCCAACCGAACCTCACTTTCCCTATCCAACTAAATCCCACCTCACACTCACGCTCAAACTCCCTGTTTATCTCCCCAATTCACCCCACACAACCCTACTCACCTCCTCGGCTTCCACCCTGACACTCCACTCACACCTTCCACACAAATTTCGTAAAATTCTCTCACCACCTGTCACTAACCACGTTCTCACTTCCGCCACCAACATGCAAGTTACACCTTGTTGTATTCAACCTCGTGGAAATTTAAAAAATGTCGCGTAACTCCTGTCGTATTTCCATCTTTCATTTTTATCATCCCGAGACATAGCTTGCACATTTGGCGAATTTTTTTTTCCCAGCGTGAACCCATATTTAAAAACAGCTTGAAGCCCTTCCTTTTTTCTTCTTTTAAGAGACCGCACTGTATCCTCAGTCTGTTGCACATTCTATAGCTCATCGCTTATATTCGTATATTATTATTTTAATTATTTCCATTCAATGAAGTGTAATAAAAAATCAAGAAATCCATTTTGATAATCATAAAACTATGCAATAAAGTTAATTAAATATATAATATAATATTTCCTTTGTAATGAAACTGTATCTAATGAACCGTTTACACTGTTATTTAGAAACATAATAATTTTAACTCCTTTTGTGAATTTATTTTACACAAATTGACTCTCTTGAGTACATGTTTTTTTTTTAAATTGATCTTTGCAAAAATACTTCTTCTTAAGCCTTCTTGTGCAAATATGTTACATAATTTGAAATTTTGAAGTTTATGTTTTTAAAATTTCATTCCAAAGTATTTCATTCCAATATACTTTCTTCAGACAAATTAAAGTCCATCGACTGGAGTGAAAGTTTTCCTTAATCAGAAGATGTGATTCCTTCGTACAAAGATGCGTATCTTAAATTTTACCGAAAATTTCTTGTAATTAAAGAAATGGGGTTTTAATATGAGTAATAAGAACCAAGTCTTTGATTTAGAGAAAAAGGGGAATTGTTTAAAAAAAAATTTTAATTCGTAAAAATAATAGGCGCTTAAAATGAACCAAATACTTAGCAAACTATTTCCACTTGACGTTGAGCCATTACTTTCTATCTACTGTAATGTGGTCTCACATACGAAAGTAACTTTAGGTACATCACTATAAGCCTATAATAACTTTTATATCTGTTTTCACAAAAGAGGGTCTGGGGAATTGACGAAAGATTTGAGGCTTGAGAATGGTAATACATTGACTTTTAATTGTAATTAACAGTTATTTGTGAAATTGTTATCCAACATCGGATCACAAACAATAATGTATTTCACATTTACATTTTCTCAAATTGAATTATGTTGTAGAGGATTTTCGTTTACATTTCGTTTACGTTTAATATTCTAAAATTCTTACTAATTGGTTCATTGTTGCCTGCGGGCGTTTCCTTCAATTCATATCGCCTCAATACGTCAACTGCGCCGCTGTTCATGTTAATTTTTGACCGCTTTTTAACGCCATTAATACGCGTATATATTCCACGAAGAATTGTATTATTACGCCCCAATATTGCCAAGACATCACCAGTGGATGTTGTTAAAACAATTTGCTCTTCGATTGGCATGGGCTTAGATGCACCACGTTCTCTTTTCAATTCAAGTGGTTTATCCTCGGGAAAAGTGTATTTCCGAATTTCGAAGAACCGCAGCGGATTATTGTGAGGAATTAGTCTGATAAATCTAAGTTGTTCAAGTGGAAATCCGAGTATGAATGGAGAAAAGCGCCTGGCAGGAGACCTGGATCTGGCGCGAAGAGAAGGCTCGGCAGAAAGATGAGTTCTTTCTGAAGAATGTCTGGCAGGAGAATAGAAAGGTTGGCGACGAGGAACGCTAGCATTAGGCTCGCCATTAGGTGAAAACTCGGACTCTGAACTCAACTCTGCAAGAAGAAAAGGAATTACATTTTTTTAAAGTGAGTTGGTATATCATAAACTTCTTGTGGCAATATTGCGGCAAGAGAATTGAATATTTCTAATAGTTCATCTACTAAAACTACCGTCAACCGGAGCGAATAGTTACAACAATTTTTACAAAATCATGAAAGGCTTAATAACTATATTTTCGAACTGATCTTGGGCTCAATAGATCACGCAATGTCTCTACTTTATCGCCCATATAAATAAATAAATATTTATTTTTAAGAGACTAGTATTGCTAAAAAGGTCAACATCGATCAAAAGTTAGACTACCCAAACTTTCATTTGTATCTCGTCAAGGAGGAATTCCCGAATAGCGCAACTATTGGTGACTTACGCCCTTCTGGAGAGGAATAAAATCTTTTCTAATCGGGTTTTTTTGAAACCTCGTTTTTAAGTTATTTACAAATAACCTGAAAGCAAACATTCCGAGGCGAATCGCTACTACCGAAATACGTTATAAATAAATTCGAAAAAAGTTTTACACTGACGAATAACGTTAAAAAATTTAAGTACAGCTTTCTTTTTAGAAAGGTCGATGGAATATTTTTTCACAAAACCATTAAGGACTCATATTAACAGCTATTAAAAATTTTAAACAATGTAGGTACTTTTGACATCAGGTCTAAGTCATGGTTTATGAAAAACTGTAGCAAACAGTAAAAAAATTTACGCTCATTTTCTGGTTTTTCCCTGATTCAAAAAAATTGCAGTTCGTTTCAACTCACGCGAATTAACTCCAAGGCATTGTAAATTGAAATTTTGAAAAAAAGTTCAGTTTTTCAATTGAAAAAAGGTGAAAAGGTGACAGTTTTCCTAAAAGGGGAAATAGGTGACATTCTATGATGACTATTAGGCAGCAAGAATATTTTAATAATTTATTCTACTTACCAATAGAATTCAGAATAACGATAATGTTGAATATCAGAGTATAAAGGATCCTCATTTTTTTTAGCAAAAAGATAACCGCAGAATTTGAAGAACAGCGTAACTAATTATCAATTTGATGTTTCATTTATATATGCTATCCTGAGATATTTATGTTCTTAATCTTCTCTCGCATAGATCGTGAAGGTCTTATTTTCGTGGCTTGGTGACGCAATAAGCAAATTTACTTAGCATTTAATAATTTATTCAACCCACTGATGATTAATTTCTTGCGCGTTATTATATTACCTTGCGAAACTCAGATAATTAAAAAAAAGTAAACGTACATGAATTTTCTACAGAACAGAAAATTTTCGACACGAAAATATGAATTTGCAACAAAAAATTTAATTTTAAACTAATGAGTTGATTTTTCAATCAAAAAGGATGTTCTTTGAACAAAATTGTTGTATTTTCATAGAAATAAGAAGAAGAAAAAATTCCAATCCAAAGTACGAATTTTCCATTCAAAAAGACGAAAGTTCAACAAAGAAGCTTAATTTTCAACCAAAAAAGATTAGTTTTCAAACAATTAGTTGAATCGTTAAAGAAAATAGATGAATTTTCAACCAAATGGTCGAAATTTCAAACATTCTCTAGTTCCATTTTAGCGCAAAAGGAGGTAAATGAAGGCAAATGGTAAAGAGAGGAAAATGCTTTTCAAATTTAAATTATTTATTCTTTATTTTATTCATTCGAATAAGAATGTGTTTCTTTATTGTTGCAAACTGCTGCCATTTGAAGGCGATCTATTATTTCTTATCCATATAAAAAAGCTTTACATGTTTCCGAAAAAAAGTGTCTGGGGTATTGGCGAAAGATTTCAGCCTTGAAAATGATAATACATTGACTTTTTATTGTAATTACCAGTTATTTGTAGGATTTTGATCCGACATCCGATCACAAACAATAATGTATTTTACTTTTATATTTTCTCAAATTAAATTATGGTGTGGAGGATTTTGCTTTACATTTCGTCTACGTGTAAAATTCTAGAAGACTTGTTTATTAATAGAATTGTTCATGAAATCGTTACCGCCGGCTTCGGGAAGCGAGGGATCAGCACACTCTCAATTTAAGGCCACGTCAATAGACCGTAAAAAAGTCCGAGTTAGAATTGAAGACAACTGCGGTCTGAATGGGGACGGCTATTGACACTTGTGGCCGCTAGGGTCGCTAGTGCGCGTGGAGATACAAGAGATGAGGGTTCCAACGGTGGTAACGTCTGCTTTTCGAATTATATCAGTCCTTCCTAACGCAGCGTTGAGGTGTCAGCTTAAAGCACTATTTTCGAAATTCCAGGTGTGCATGATGCAATGGGGTGTAAAAATAAAAAAGCAAATCGCTTTTCAAATAACATAAAACTAAGGAAACTGTAGATAACGCCTTGTGCCTGCATACAAGGTGCCTCCACTCACGGTGCTGCCCTCTAAACTGAGCTTGACAAATCGCCGTCCCCATATGACTTATATCGTATCCACTCATTTGAATTCTCGTTGATTTTAATCCAATCAATTGTACATGGATTTCAATATGAGCGCAAAAGGCAATGTGAGATAATTTGTCACCGTTAATATTAAAACTACTGAATACCTTCTCAATGTAATCCGAGAAATGAGCCCCTGAGCTTATCCAATAAGGCACTCCCTTTGCAACCAAAAAAATGTTTTGGTTGTTTTGGAAAATCAGCAGAGATGTAGCCTCCGGAAGCTATGACCACGATCGTTCACCAAATGATCGATCCCGACGCTACCGGAAGTAATACGTCTTCCGACTCGTCACTTCCCACAACACCAGAAGTTGTTCGAGTCTGAAAATCACTTAACAAAGAACCGAAAGAAACACTGACTTCAAATTGAAGAACTCAAAGACCTGAATTATCTAGAAAAGCACACTTGAGTTTGAATTGCTTAAACAATCCGAATGGCCACACCAGCCTGCACCTTGGTTGTTGCTGAACTGAGAGGATAAAAAGATCCGAGTCTGCTCAACAAAGAAGTTTCACGCTACTACCCGAGTCCCCACTCCAACGAAAAGGATAGCGCCTGAAACTCAAAAACAGAAAGAAACCTTCACCGACAATGAGCATTGGGCCATGAGTACGTGTATATATTCCACAAAGAATTGTATTATTACGCTTTAATATTGCCAATACGTGACCAGTGAATGTTGTTAAAACAATTCGCTCTTCGGTTGGCATGGGATTAGATGCACTATGGAAAAGTGTATCTTTGAATTTCTGATTTTTTGGGAAATAAGCCTAATAAACCTAAGTTGCTCAAGTAGAAATCCGAGTACGAATGAAGAAAGACGCCTGGCAGGAGGAGACCTGGACCTGGTACAAACAGAAAGCTCGGCAGGAGAAAGAATTATTTCTGGAGAATGTCTGTCAGGAGAATATAAGAAGGTCCGCAAAGAGGAGCACGAGGAATAACGTCGCAATTAGGTGAGCGCTCGGACTGTGAACACAACTCTACAAGAAGAAAAGGGATACATTTTCTAAGTACGTTAGTATTTCATGAACTTATTGCGGCAAAATTGCGAGGCAAGACTGTAAGGACATTAAAGGAAGTGTTTGAAGCTATAATACTTCCCACTTGGAGTCCTGGTTGAATAAATTCTTCTACTAAAACTATAAATTTAAAAAAATTCCCTATCAGTAAAGAAATTCACTCATATTTATATTATTTGGAAATCCTTTCAAATTCCGTTAAATCTGTTGAAATCTTACGAAATTCTCTAAACTCGGTGGATATACTTTGGAATTTTTGAAATTTCTTAAAACTTCTTGAAATCCCGTGAAGAATTGTATTATTGTGCCCCAATATTGCCAAGAAATAACCAGTGAATGCTTTTAAAACAATTTGCTCTTCGATTGGTATGGGATGATATGCACCACGTGCTCCTCTCAGTTCAAGTGGTAGACCCTCAGGAAAAGTGTATCTTCGAATTTCAAATACTCGGTGTGGAACTCTGTATGAAATCAGCCTAATAAATCTAAGTTGTTCGATTGGGAATCCGAGTATGGATATAGGAGAACGCCTGGCAGGAGGAGACCTGGACCTGGCAGGAAGAGAAGGCTGGGCAGGTGGAAGAGTTATTTCTGGAGAAGGTCTGACAGGAGAAGAAGAAGGTTCACGACGAGGAACATATGGAATAGGGGCGCCATTAGGTAAGCAGTCGAACTGTGATCCTAAATCTGCAAAAAGAAAGAGGATTACGTTTATTTTAAATACGATGATAAATCATGAACTCCTTGAGGCCAAATTGCGAGGCAAGACTGTGAGGAAATTGAGGGAAGCGTTCAAAGTTGTAATACTTAACACTTGGAGCCCTGATTGAATATTTCTATTGAATATTTGAATATTTATTTATATTAAATATTTCTAATAGTTCATCTACTAAAACTACCATCAACCGGGGCGAACCGTTACACCAAAGTATTTAGAAAAAGGATGGGAAGAGAAAAGATCGACCAGAATAGCAAGATTTAGATTGGGAAACGAAGTAAGAGCAAGTATGTATTGAGAAAAGAAAGAGAACAGGAAGTGTAGAATCTGTGAATGGGAAGAGGAAACATGGGAACATGTATGGGAAGGATGTAGGAGAGGAATGGAAGATAAAGGAATTTTCGTCTGTTTTCGCAAAGGTAGTCTGGGTTATTGGAGAAAGATTTCAGGCTTGATAATTATAATATTATTGAATTTTTATTATTACCAGTTACTTGTAGGATTTGGATCCGACATCGGATCACAAACAATAATGTATTTTACTTTTACATTCTCTCAAATTGAATTATAGTGTGGAGGATTTTGGTTTACATTTCGTTTACATGTAATATTCTAAAATTCTTAAGGATTTGGTTTTGGTTGCCCGTGGGAGTTTCATCCCATTCATATCGGTTCAATAAGTCAACCGCGCCGGTGTTTATATTTATTTTCGACCGTTTTGAAACTCCATCAACACGCGAATATATTCCACGAAGAATTGTATTATTACGCTCTAATATTGCCAGGACGTCACCAGTGGATGTTGTTAAAACAATTCGCTCTTCGGTTGGCATGGGCTTAGGGGCGCCATTTTTTCCTCTCAATTCAAGTGGTGTATCCTCAGGAAAGGTGTATCTTCGAATTTCGAGTACCCTGTTTGGATTGTCGTGAGGAATTAGTCTGATAAATCTAAGTTGTTCAAGTGGAAATCCGAGTATGAATGAAGAAAAACGCCTGGCAGGAGGAGATCTGGACCTGGCACGAAAAGAAGTCTCGGCAGGAGGAATAGTTCTTTCTGGAGAATGTCTGGCAGGAGAATAAGAAGGTTCGCGACGAGGAACGCTCGGAATAGGGTCGCCATTAGGTGAAAACTCGGATTGTGAACTTAACTCTGCAAGAAGAAAAAGAATTACATTTTTAAATTCTCATCAGAGAAGGTATTAGATTTGTGTAAAATTTGACCCCTCACCCCCGTATTTGTCAAATGTCCACGTTTTGAGACCCCCTGAATCCGGAAACCATGTTCGTACGAATGTGTCTGTCTGTTTGTCCCTCTGTCTGTCTGTTTGTATGTCTGTAGATTTTTAGTTTGTTAGCACGATAAATTTCGAAAAAATTAACAGATTGGATTGGCCTTTGGTATACTCTTCAAGTGTCCTAAAATGAAGTTCAAGTTGGTCAGCCAGTCATTTTGGATGATAATTCAAAAAGTAAGCGCATTTTCAAAATTTTTGAGACCACTTTTTTCAAGATTTAAAAATTCTATGTAAGCTTATTAGTAGTACTCAAAAAGACGAACAATTTATCCTCATGACTCTTTTTGATAAAAAAAATTACCGGAGTTATAGCATTTTCAAAATTCCAAAAAAACAAACGAAAATGAACATTTTAAGCCAAACATATGTTGACTACACAAAAAATAATGAAAAATAAAAAAATCCATTTTGCGGCCAAACTATACAAGATACGAAAAAAGATTATTCAACAAAAATTGCGTACTTAAAAAAGATCTATAAATTTGTCACAAATCACTATTTGATAGGACGCACAGTTTTTTCTTTATTTGTAAAAAAATGCATTAAAAATAGAAAAATTAGATTTTCAAACAAACGACACAAGAATCGAAGAAAATAAATGGACAAAGTTTGCTTACCCAAAAAAGAGCTACAAATTTGTTGTCAATTATTTTTTCATAGGATGCGTAATTTTTGTTCTAATAGTGAAAAATTATATTAACAATGAAAAAATTAAATTTTTGGAAAAACAACGCAAAGTACGAAAAAAAATGAATCAACAAAAAGTGTGCGTTAAAAAAAATCTACAAATTTGTAAGCGACCACTTTTTGATAGGACGCGTGGTTTTTTTTTTTTTTTTTTTTAGAATTAATCTATTTTGATGAAGATTCGTCTTTTTGGTGGGATTCAGCTCTTTTTAGAATAAAATTAAAATCTTTTTTGGTCGAAATATCAACTATTATATTTCATTTGAGAATTCATCTTTTTTGTTTGGAACTTTAACTACTCAGTAGAAAGTAAAACTGTCGGTAGATCTGTCTGTAGATTTTTAGTTTATTAGCACGATAACTTTGGCAAGAATTGACATATTGGATTGGGCTTTGGCATACTCTTCAAGTGTCTTCAAATAAATTTCAAAAGTTTTGAGACCACTTTTCTTAGAATTTTAAAATTCTATTGACGGTTTTTCGCAGTACTCAAAAAGGCGAACAATTTATTCTAATGACTTTTTTTGATAAAAAACAAATTACCAGAGTTATAGCATTGACAAAAAAAAAACAAATAAGAAAATTAAAATTTTAAGCCAAACAACGCCCGATATGAAAAAAAGTCTGAAGGAAAAAAACATTGACATTGCTTTTTGAACACCCCATAAGATTGTAATAACAAGTTTTTGAAGTTCGCACAAAAAATAATGAAGAATTCCATTTTGCGGTCAAACTATAAACGATACGAAAAAAGATGAATCGACAAAAATTGTGCGCTCAAAAAAAGACATAAGCTACGAAAAAAATAGTGAGACAAATTTTGTCCACCCAAAGAAGAACTACAAATTTGTTTTGAATTATTATTTGATAAGATGCGTGGTTTTTGTTTTATTCGCAAAGAAACAACAATTAATTGACCCGCCGGGTGCAATAACCAGCCGGACGCTCGAAAACGCGTAAAAGTATTGTCTCAAAAAAAAAAAAAAAAAATTTCAAAATCAAAAAATCAATTTTTGGAAAATGTACAATTGTACAGAATAAGGCAATGAAACTTTTTCCTGTTGGAAATTTCGTTGCCAAACGTTTATTTTTAATAATAAAAACGAAATATTGAAAAAAATGTCTTCCTAATTTAATTGAATTTTAAAACTTAAATCGTTCTAACTCGGCCAAATATTATTGAAATAAGTTCATATTTGCAGGACATGTTCAGAATACTCTAGCGATGTCTAAGAAATCGTGAAAAAGTTAACAATCGCTTATTATTTAATAATGTTTAATTGCAAAATGAGGTCAATCGATAATCGTGTTTTCTTGGTTTGGTCGGTAAAAAGCATCTAGGTAACTTCGACTTTCAAACATTTTCCAGTGAGTGAGTTGTTCAACAATGTTGAATGAAGTTTTTTGGAAAATCTCATATCAATTCATTAGAAATTTACTGAGATATTCAGATTTGGAAAAAGCACTCGAAGTCTGCCCGCGCTGTTAGCTAATGCGTCGCGAGGACTGCTCTGTCAGGCAGCGTTCTCGAAGTTCAGTTTGGATTTTTTGTTAATATTTTGGAAGAAGTAGGAGAGAAATTAGTATATTATATCATATTTATAATAAAAGAAAAAGTTATTTTATAGGCTATTGCGTAATCCTCGCGTGCAACGCAATGAACTCAAAATAAAATGGAAAGATTTTCAAGTATATTGAATGACCACTAAATGACCTTCAGCCTATGTTATCCGAAAGGCAGCCAAAACAATGAATTTCGCTTTAAAATAAAATAGATCATGTTAGTTTTCATTAAAAGTGTTCGCCTCGTGCAACATTATTTTATTACAGTTAAAGCAATAATTATGTTCAGGTTTCCAAATTTAATTGTCACATTTTTGTCCTTTTTTTACATTTTGATTGAATTTAAATCAAGTCCAATTTTAGGTGTGTATAGTATAAACTTTCTGAATAGTTTAGGATATTTGATGTAAATTGAGATACGCCCCCGCTAATTATTCTTAAATGTAAAAAATAATCTACCAATTGAAAATAAAAAATTTGCCATTCCTGTCTAAAAATATAAAGCGTTTGGAAAAAAACTTTCTCTAAAACAATGAGTTTTCCCAAAATACAGTATTTTTTATAGTTGACAGACCTACTACTGAGATATTCAGATTTGGAAAAAGTACTCGAAGTCTGCCCGCGCAGACTGAACTTCGAGAACGCTGCCTGACAGAGCAGTCCTCGCGACGCATTAGCTCACAGCGCAGGCAGACGTCGAGTGCTTTTTCCAAATCGGAATATCTCAGTAAATTTTTAACGAATCGATATGAGATTTTCCAAAAAACTTTATTTAAAATTGCTGAACAAATCACTCACTGGAAGTTGTTTGAAAGTCGAAGTTACCTAGATACTTTTTAGCGACCAAGAAAACACAAATATCGATTGACCTCATTTTGCAATTAAACACTATAAAACAATAAGCGATTGTCAACTTTTTCATGATTTCTTAGGCATCGCTAGAGTATTTTGAATATGACCTGCAAATATGAACTCATTTCAATAATATTTGGCCGATTTAGAACGATTTAATTTTTAAAACTTAATTAACTCAGGGAGAATTTTTATTCAATATTTCGTTTTTTATTATTAAAAATAAACGTTTGGCAAAAAAATTGCTTATAGGAAAAAGTTTCATTTCCTTATTCTCTACATTTTTACATTTTCAAAAAATTGATTTTTCGATTTTAAAATTATTATTTTGTTGAGACCATTGGACAATGCTTTTACACGTTTTCGAGCGTCGGGCTGGTTATTGCATCGGGCGACTCAATTGACAAAAGTTACTCATCTAAAAAACAGCTACAAATTTGTCACATAAGCAAAAATAAGATTTTATTTAAGAAAATTTTTCGCCGCAGTTGTCGATTCTAATAGTTCTTCTACTCAAACTATAAGAATTAAAAAGATTCCCGAACAGTAAATAAATTCAATCTCATTTTCCGCCTTTTTCTGGTTTCAAAAAAATTGCAGCCTATTCCAACTCGCGGGAATTAATTCCGAGGCATTGTAAATTGCAATTTCGAATAGAATTTTAATTTTCCATTTGAAAAAGGGGAAAAGGGGACATTTTTCCCAGAAAGGGGAAACAGGTGACACTCTGTGATGACCGTTATGTAGCAAAAAAATTATAATAATTAATTCTACTTACTAATAGAATTCAGAATAACGATAATGGTGAAGATCAGAGTATGAGGGATCCTCATTTTTTTAAATAGAGGAAAAAAATATCAACCCTGAATGATGAGAAGATTGTAACTAATTACTAACTTGATGCTGCCTGTATTTATACTATTCGATATATTTTTTTTTTATCTTCTCGGGCATTGATCGTAAAGTCCTCATTTTCGGGGCTTGGTGACGTAATAAGAAAATTTACTGAGCATTAAATGATTTACTTCATCCAGTGGTGATTAATTCCTCGCACTTTTTTTTAATTATTTTACCTTGACAAGCTCAGATAATTTTAAAAAAAAGTAAACGCTAATTGGAGTCTCTTCAATCGTTGCATTATTTTTTACAATCGTGAGGTTTCAACAAAAAAAAAGTTAATTTTCAACCAGATGATGTAAATTTCCATCCAGAACGACGAATGTTCAATAGGGTGGTCCAAAAATGCATTAGAATTTTTTTTTCGAATTTTCGTGCATAATTTGTTCGAATCCACACAAAAATAAATGCGTTTTTTTCAACTAAAATTATATTTAGATATTATTGTTGTTAGCAATTTTCTCTCAGAGTAGAGTTAGAGAAATTATCGAAATAATTTTTTTTTATTAATATTCTCTTAGTTAATGAAATTAAAAAAATTATTATTGTTTTTAACGAATAACAAATAAGCATTAGAGAAAATCATTTTTTAAACAATCTCTTTCTTTTTCTGATAATATTTTTCAGATATAAAGCAGATATTTGAAATATTCTTCAACTTTTCTATATGGATCATATTAAATGTGAATTTTTCTTGAAGAAGTTACTGAGAGCCTTTTTGTTGAAATTAATTTTAATATTTATTATTTTTTCCTAACTAAGAAGTCAAAGAAAAGCTAAAAAATTCAGAAAACCCCGCAACTTCTTAGCATTTATAACCAATAGTTGAATTTTCAACCAAAAATAATTGAAATTTCAATCCAAGAGGACGAATTTTCCATTCAAAAAGACAAATGTTCCACAAAGAAATTTAATTTTCAAATAAAAACGATGAATTCTCAACGAAAAATGTAATAGTTGATATTTCCACAAAAAAAGACGAATTTTCAACAAAATAGTTGAATCATCAACTTAAATAGATCATTTCTTGAACCGAAAAATAATAATTTTCTACAAAACAATTGAATTTTCAACTGGAAAATATGAAGATTCAACAAAAATTAATTCTCAATCAAATAGTTGAATTTTTTACCAAGTTGTTGAATTTTCAAGCCAAAAAGATGAGTTTTCAACAAAAAATAACTTTACATCAAAATAGTTTAATTTTCAAACAAAAAAAAAACGAAACTATCGAAACAAAATTGAATATTTAAGCAAAAAATATGAATTTTCAACAAAAAAGTTAATTTTCAAACAAGTACTGGAAATTTTCACCAAAATAATTAAATTTTCATTTCAGAATTTTCCGTCCAAAAAGACAAATGTTCTACAAAACAATTGAATTTTCAAAAAAAAGATGAATTTTCAGCCAAAAAAAAACTAATTTCGAATAACATAGTTGTATGCTTTTTTCCAACAACCAAATTTTCTATAAAATAATTGAATTTTCAACAAAAAAGTTAATTGTCAACCAAATTGTTGAATTCTCTACCTCTGCCTAAAAAAAAACGAATTTCTCACACAAAAATTGGATTTTTAACCCTAAAATATAGATTTTTACCATAAAAGTTAGTTTTCCACCAAACAGTAGAATTTCTTACCAAAAAATATAACTTTTCACCAAAAAAGTTAATTTTCAACCAAATAGTGAAATTTTCTACGAAGATAATTAAATTTTTAAGCCAAGAAGACAAATTTTCTACAAAACAGTAAATTTTCGAAAGGAAAATATGAATTCGCAACAAAAAATTTAATTTTCAACTAAGTAGTTGAGTTTTTGAAACACAAAGGATGTTCTTTGAACCGAATTGTTGAATTTTCGACAAAAAAAGTGAAAAGTTTTTCTTCAATCGTGAAAGATTGTGTGAAATATAAAAAAATTCCATTTTCCATAAAAGATATGCGAAATAATATAAATTAAGCGGAGCGGGAAACGCGAGGTAGATTTTTTTAATTCGAAATTTTTTAATTTTTAAATAAACTCAAAAAGATTGTTGGTGTCGTTTAAAAATACTTTTTATAATGTTACAAAATGAAGAACACGTATTCATATTACTTTACCTTGAGAAGCTCAGAGAGGCGAGACTTTTACGTAATCAAATTTCGTTTAAGGTCATAAGTTAGATAGAGCCTTTTTCTTGAATAATATTTTTTGAAAGCATTAAAGGAAAATAATCATAGGCCTATAATGATTATATATTGGAAAAGTAATTACAGAGGTAAGTAATATAAATATATTGAAATTTCTATTTCAAAAAGTATTAATTTAATCATAGCTTTTAAGTTTTATTATACTTAAATTGCTAAACGAAGCTTCTTCAAATACGTAAATTTTAATGTAATTTTGTGTGATTAATTCAAAATAAATTATTAATTTATACTTCTTATTTATTATATTTATTTCAATTATACAATTATTTCAGCGCACAAACAACATTTATTTGAATATTTTTTATATTTTATATTCAGTTTTTATATTTCTTGAATATTTTTTAACTGTCTTAGTTGTATGTATATTTAATCTCTCGCTTTTACGGGTTTGAGGGCCTCCGCTCCCTGTACATATATTTACCTTCCATCCTTAACCTAACTTCTCTTATTTCTTCCAATTTCTTCATCCACGTCACTCCCTGTCCATTACCATCCAAAATCCATCTCACACACTCATCCACACTCAACTGTCCATCTTCCTCTCCTGTACACCTCTCTAACACATGTGCCCATAACTCCATTTCGTATCCACATACTCTGCACAGATTGTCCTCTTCAGCCATCCAATATCTACAAGCTCTTACTCCTTCTCCCATTCTAAACCGTACCACCCTATTCCATTTGTCTTCCTTTTTTATTTTTTGCAAATATTCTGGTTCCGTTAACCCTTTGACCATCATATACCATCTATTGTACCTCGAGTCCATAATCTTTCTCCATCTCTCTTCTCCTTGTCTTACTAATAACTCTAATTCTATGTTCTGCCAATCCTGAACCCCTTCCTGTATATCACAAACCCTCCTCATGTTTTTCCTTTCTTCCTCCCATTTCGAATTTCCCAAATTGCCTCTCGTCTCTTTGTTACGAACTTCGTCCAAGCATGCTTGTGCTATTCTGCTCCCCTCTCCCCTTTTCAACTTCTCTCCAAACCTCCAGGCTCTCTTAATTTGTCTAGTTACCATTTTTTCCCTTCCTAATTCTTCCCTTAACATGTAACCTGGGCAACTCCAACTAACCCCCATTACCCATCTCAGAAATCTCTCATGCATGCTTTCCACTTTCCTATGTTCCTTCCATCCCCAGACCTCTTACTCAACAACACAACGCCGCCCAAACGAACGCATCAAACAACCAAACCCTCATTCTCCAATTGTCATTGAACCTTATCTTTCCTATACCCCATACTTGGCCTATTACTTTACTCGCACACTCGATTCTTTTCCTCACCTGCACCTCGTTTGCCCCTCCTGCCTCAAACCAAAAACCTAAATAACAGAACTCCTCCACACTTTCCACTGTTTGTCCGTTCATCTTCCAAACGTAACCTATTTTGGTCTTTCAATTTCTGAAGCACATTACCTTGGTCTTCCCTACGTTCACCGTCAGTTCTTTTGTTCCCACATACTCTTCGAAAATTCTTATCATTAGGTTCATCCCCTTCTCATCGTCTGCTAATAGAACTACGTCGTCCGCGTATGCTAGAGAATATAGTTTGCTATTACCCAGAATCGTCCCCCCTTTCCCTTTCTCCTTTAGCTTCTCCTCTTAGTCTGCCAGCAGCGTATTAAATAGTAGCGGACTCAACGGGCACCCTTGCCTTAGACCTCTTCCTGTCCAGAACACCTCCCCTTTCCCGCCCCCCTATCTTCACCCTGATCCTGGTCTCAGTAAAAATTTCCTTTATCCTCTCCACTAACCCTTCCTCTATTCCCCTCTCTTTCAATGCCTGCCATAGCACTTTTCTATTCACTGAGTCAAAGGCTGCTTTAAAGTCTATGAATGAGGCGACTAATTCCCCTCTTTTTCTCCCTAAGTTTCTGTTAACCAAGTAGTTAGGTACGTAAATGCTATCTATTGTCCCCATCCCTTTTCTAAATCCCGTCTGATTGTGTGTAATACTTTGTTTCTCTTCTATCTGATTCTCTAACCTTTTTCTTAGAATTTCTGCGTATATTTTATAACCCACTGGCATGAGAGTGATTCCTCTGTACTCTTCTACCTTCTTACCCTCCCCTTTCTTGACAAGCGGTACCACCAGCCCTGTCATCCACTCCTCCGGCCACTTTTCTCCTTTCCAGACCTTGTTGCAGATTTTCCAGATCGCTTCCCTAACCCCTTCTCCCCTATACTTTATCGCTTCGTTCTCCATACCATCCTCTCCTGTAGCCTTGTTTCTTTTCAGTCTATCTATCGCCTGATCCACTTCTTCTCTTGTTATTTCGTTCCCTACCTCCATTTATCCCTGTACTATCCTTCTAGTTTCCCCTTTCATCCTATTTTGTTCTCCCCCTAGCAGACGCTTAAAATAATCCGTCCACTCGCCCATTTCTATTTCTTCATTCACGCCCTTCCTTCCTCCTCTTTCCCTATTTATCACATGCCAAACCCCACCTTCTTTGATCGCTTTTTCTACTTCTTCCTTGTATTTCTCCTTTCCCATTTGCTTTTTTCTTTCCAACATCTTTTCATGTTCTCTTTTTCTCATGTTATACTCCGCCTTCTCTATTTCTCCTTTCCTCCATTTTCTTACACACTCTTTCATTCTCTCTTCACTCTCCCTGCATTCCTCGTCCCACCAGCCTCTCTTTCCCTCTTCTCTTCCTTCTTTTGTACCTACCTCATCTGTCACCTTCTCAATCGACCCTTTCAACCTTTCAATTAACGAGTCTACTCCCTCCTCCTTTTCATACCTAACATTCTGCTTTTCCATTTTTTGTTTAAACTCTTTTAATTTATCTACCCCCCAGACTCCCATTTTCGTGTTCCTTTCTCTCCCTCTTTTCTTTCTCCCTCTGCCGCGCTTATGGACGCCACCTTTCAGTGTAGCTATTACTGAGAAGTGCTCGGACCCTATCTCATTCCCCACATTCATACTGCCTATCACATTCCTCATTCTTTCTTCCGCCAGGATGTAGTATATTACTGTTTCTCCCTTACCGATAAATGTGATCTCTCCTTTTTCATCTCCTTTCATGTCGCCATTACATATAAACCACCCTGTTTCTCCAATTACGTCTAGTAACCTCCTCCCCTCCCGGTCTATCTCCCTATGTTTGGAGCTCCTTATGTAGGTTTCCTTTTCTTCATCATAAGTCCCTCCCCCTCGCTCGCGAGTACAGGGATTCAAGTCACCTCCTATCAAAACCAACTCTTCCTTCTTTTCCTCCATCCATCTCCTTATTACTCTCCAACCTTCCTCTTCCCCTCTTCTTCTATATACACAAACCACCGCTATTTTGAGTTTTCCAATTATTATCCTTCTTACCGTTGTTCCATCCTTTTCCTCCCTGTCCTCCTCTATTTTCCCTTTTATTGCCAATTCTTTTCTCACCCCTGAAACCATGCCGCGTATCCCTCTACCTTTAACGTGTTCCTTTCTTGCTTCTTGCATTGTCCACACATAACCTTTAGGTAACCTCCTTCTCATCCCCTTCCAATCCTTCTCATCGACCCAGGTTTCACTCATCATAATCACATCCCACTTTTCTAACTCCCGCCAAAAACCTTTATTCTTGTTCTTCAAGCCTGAAATATTCCAGAAAGCTATTTTCACGTTTTTCCCCTCCCTTCCCTCAATTATCCTTCTCACTTTTCTTTTGCCTTGCTTTTTGGAAACCCCTCTGTTTGATCTCTAACCTCTTTTGCATCTTCCTTTTTTCTACCTTTCTCAACTCTTTTTCCCTTTTCCCTTATTTCTTCTAATTCCTCGTCCCAGAACCATTCCTCCCCATTCATCCATAATCTGTCTCTCCCTATCCATACCATGCGCCCCTTTTTCCTCTCTACCCATGCCCTCTGCTCTAGCTGCCACCTCCTTTTCCTCTCCCTCCATGTCAAATCCTCTTCAATTCTTTCCCTTCTTCCTTTCAATAATTTTTTGTTCTTCATAATTTTCTTTTTATCGTCCTCACTCCCTACTTTTACTATAAACATTCCTTCTTTTCCTTCCTTCGTCCCATCTATTCTCTTAACTCCTTCTACCCTTTCCTGAACTCCAATATCTCTCAGAAGATTTTTGATTTCCACTTCCCCTTTCTCACTCTCTACTGTCAATCCCTTAACTACTATGTTATTTTTTCTCTTTGCCCTTTCTTCCCCTTCCAATCTCCTTTGAATGTCACTTAGTCTCTTCTTCAATCTTTCATTCTCATTTTGCATGTTCTTACTACTCCCTTCTCCTATTTCCGCACTCTCTGTTTCTTTCCCCATATGCTCATTCCTCATTTCTAAGTTGTTATATTATTATATTTACTTCAATTATACAATTATTTCAGCGCACAAACAACATTTATGTGACTTTTTTTAAATTTTATATTCATTTTTTATATTTCTTGAATATTTTTCAACTGTCTTACTTAATATTTCTCTATCTGAAGTAAATATTAATTTGTAACAATAATTTCATACTCTTGGTTTAGACCAAACTATTTGTTTGTATTGAAGAAATGTTTTATAGGACGTATTCAGTACTATCAAAAATTAGGTAGTTGATATAGGCCATTGTGATTTAAAACCAAGAAAATATTTCCTTCAAACAAATTAAAGTCCATCGACTGAAGTGAAAGTTTTTCTCAATTGGAAAATTTGATTTCTTGATTCAAAGAAGCGTATCCTAAATTTTGCTAAATATTTCATGAAAACAGAGAAATGGGTTTTTAATATGATTAAATATTTCTGTGATCCTAAGATGCGATACCTTCTTCAGAATAAGCATGTACAAAAATTGACAATAAAATATTAATTGATTCAAAGAACCAAGACCTTGATTTAAAGAAAAGGGAGAACTGTTCTAAAAAAAATAATAAATAAAAATAAAAGCAGCTTAAAATGAACCAAATACTTTAATAGGCTTTTTTTATCTGTTTCCACAAAAGAGGGTCTGTGGTATTGACAAAAGAGTTAAGCCTTGAGAATGGTAATACATTGATAATAATTTAACTAATTAATAATATTTTATTATTTTTAATTAATAATGTATTTTACTTTTACATTTTCTTAAATTGAATTATGGTGTGGAGGATTTTTGGTTACATTTCGTTTACATGTAATATTTTATAACTCTTACTGATTGGTTGATTGTTGCCCATGGGAGTTGCATTCACTTCACATCGGCTCAATACGTCAACCGCGCCACTGTTTATGTTTATTTTTGACCGTTTTGCAACACCCTTGATACGCGTATATATTCCACGAAGAAATGTATTATTACGCTCCAATACTGCGAAGACGTCACCAGTGGATGTTGCTAAAACAATTCGCTCTTCGGATGGCATGGGCTTAGATGCACTTCCTCGTCCTCTCAATTCAAGTGGTTTATCATTAGGAAAAGTGTATTTCCGAATTTCGAATATCCGGTGCGGATTGTCGTGAGGAACTAGTCTGATGAATCGAAGTTGTTCAAGCGGAAATCCGAGTATGTATGTAGAAAGACGCCTGGCAGGAGGAGCCCTGGCAGGAGGAGTCCTGGACCTGGCACGAAGAGACGTCTCGGCAGCATGAAGAGTTCTTCCTAGAGAATGTCTGGCAGGAGAATGAGAAGGTTCGCGATGAGGACCGTGAGGAATAGGTTCGCCATTAGGTGAAGGCTCAGACTGTGAACTTAAATCTGCAAGAAGAAAAAGGACTATATTTTTTAAGCTACATTGGTATATCATGAACTCTAGGTGGAAAAATTATGAGGCAAGATGTGAGGACATTGAGAAAAGTGTTTAAAGCTATAATACTACCTATTTGGAGTCCTAATTGAAAAAATACTCCTAATAAAACTATAAGAATTACAAAAAATATCCGGACAGTAAATAAATTCGCTCTCATTTTCCGGCTTTTTCCTGGTCTCCGAAAAATTGCAGCTCATTTAAACTCACGCAAATTAAATCCAAGGCATTGTAAATTGCAATATAAATTTGAGTTTTTAAACTAAAGAGAGGTGAAAACGTGACAAGCAAAAAGATTATAATAATTTATTCTTCTTACGAATAGAATTCAGAATAATGACGATGATGAAGATCAGAGAAGAAAGGATCATAATTTTTTTTTTCAAATGCAGGAAAAAATATTAATGCAGAATTTTGAGAACAGCGTAACTGATGATTAATTTGATGTTTCATGTATATATACTTTTCTGACATATTTATATTTCTTATCTTCTCGCGCATCGATCGCATAAGCCCCATTTTTGGGGCTTGGTGACGCAATAAGAAAATTTACTGAGCAATAAATAATTTATTCAATCCAGTGGTTGTTAATTTCTTGCATGTGTATTATTATTTCACCTTGAGAAACTCAGATAATTTCAAAGGAAAGTGAACGCTAATTAAAGTCTCTTGAATTGTCGCATTATGTTTTAGGACCCTGAAGTTTCCTATGTCTATGGATTTCAAACTTTTGTCACTTTTTTAAAACCATTATTCAATAATTAAAAATGCGACTACAATAAAAACGAAAACCTTCTAGGCATATAGTATACAGTCTTTGATTTATATAATTATCTGAAACAATATTTTGGAGCAACATGTATAAGAAAGTTAAATTGATTAAAAAGCAGGAAATTAGCTATTAATCAGAAGAATAAGGATTTTAGATTGAGGAAAAAGGTTTTAAAAATGTATCTAATGTCGAAATCCCAGATGAAAAAGCTGAAAACTTGGCTCTACGAAATAAATTTGGTGTTCCTTCTAACGTTAATATAAGTCCCATAAAAAATATCGTTGCCAATATTTCAAATTGTATTAAAAATCTAGAACAAGATGATCAAAAGCTCAGAATTCGAAAAACTGTAACTGAACCTGTTTCAAATCATTGTAGAAGCAATAAATTGAAAAAAACCTTTAAATCTGTTAAATGTTATCAAAAAGAACATAAAGAATTATTATTGCTTTAAGCCGATAAAGGCAATATCATAGTCGCAACAAATAGATGTAATTATAATCAAGCTGTTGAGAATATTTTCAAGAACAATAATTTATAAAAAAATTTCTAGACTAGCTTAGTGTCCACATTTGAAAACAAATGTAAGGATATTATTTCCAGATGGGGAAAAAGAGATATATTAACGAACAAATGGTTTATAGATTAAAAACGCATAGTAGTGTTGTTGCCAAAGCTTATGCTTTACCAAAAGTGCACAAACCAGGTTTCAATTGGAGAATAATTGTTTCACATTTTAAACCCGATTTCGGGAAACTCTAATGCATCTGTAAAAAATAACTGGAAATTTAAGGATAATTTTAAAAACAGTAAAGTACCTAAACACATTCTTTAGTTTCTCTTGACGTTGTTTCCATGTTTGACCCTATTCCGTTAGATTTCACTTTGGATTGTATAGAAGAAAAATTAAATTTACATCGTAACTTAACTAAAATATCAAAAAACGAGATTTTAATAGCAACTAAAACTGTTTTTAATAATACAGTGTTTTCATTTCTTCGCAGATGATGTTTTACTTCCACTGTCTTGACACGGAAAAAAATTTCCTTACAATTTCTAACCGTTCTGTATTCCCCACACGTGTTTAATTCATCCTAATGCAGTACACCATGTGCAAGGAAAACTGCTTGCATGTGACATGATGCCCGTTAATACGTTGGCAAGTTTTAAATCAGTTGCTATTGTCCCTTTTAAATCCTTCAATGTTAAGAATGACCACATCAATAGAACGTTTTCATATTTCTCTTCTGTATGTGCCACTATTCCAAGCAGTAGTAATTTCTTGACGCCAGAATCCTTAAACTTTTTTGCGAGAACGCCTTCGGTATACTTCTGTCGACCTTCTACATTTTCAACTTCTGATTCATCCAAAGATTGCATCGAAAGGCAAACTTTCAAAAAACCTCCGCCACTATCTATTCCGAATTTCAAATGCATTTCATCAACTTCCCTTTTTTCTTTAACAAACTGAAATAATCCTTTTACATCATTGCAAAACACTAAAGTTTCTGCAGTAGTTGCAGTATCGTTATTTTTAGTGTTAATCACATTACACTCTTTCATACTGAAATACAAATCAAGAGAATGGTTCAAAGTTTTTAATTTTTGTTTTAAATCTGGTTGAAATAATTTTCTGTCATTCGTAGCGACGCGAAGGGCTTCTGTAATACCATGTACTTGATTCGTTGAAAGCCCATAACTTGTTCCAATTTTTAAGACATCTTCAGCAGAAACACGCTTCCGTTTTTTGCTTTCTGATTGCTGTTCAGTCAAAGACATTTTCAAAGGCTTTCCATGTTTCTGAGATAAAACGATTACAGTATTTCTATCTGATTTATTTTCGTCAACGTTTGTCGCTTTTTCATTTGAAATTACTTTAATCAAATGACACACCAAGTGTTCTTCTTCTTTTAGGGGTATATCGTTTATAATATGATCTTTGAAATGTTCGTAATGCTTTGGTGTACAAGAAAAATGTGATTTTCCTACTACTTATTCTGAATGGCACTTTTTCAGTATCTTGTTTTATTTCTTTCTTTCGCATCTGATGTGTTTTTTACGAAATTGCTGTGTCCCGGTGTTCTCACTAAGTTACATAAGTCGCATGCGCATAATTTACCTTCTTTCGATCTGGTTTTTTGATTTATTAATTTGAATGTAGAATAATCTGGTAATTTTATACTCACTTTAGTTTCATCACTTTTGACCGAACGATAAATAAGGATTCTGCAGGCATTACAAACAACTACAGGGAGGCGATTATCTTCAGCATCATAGCTCGCAAATTTTCGCACGGTTTTCATCATCAGTTCTAGCATGGTCTTTAGATTTTGCAGACATATTTTACGATTTTTTCACAACAACGCACTTGGTCAAAATATTCAAAAACACTAAACAACTGCAGACTGCGCGATGCACTATTAGCAAAGATATCTTGCCTACTAATGGGTTGCAAAAATTATTTTCACGGAACTTGTTCTAGATATGTTTACCAACCAATACAATTTTAGATGTAGTAAACACTTTTAACAGCTTTGAATACTCTATCCAGTTCACTTACGAGATTGGAAATGATAATTCTCTAAATTATTTGGATTTGACGATTATTAAAACGCCTGAAGATGATTTGATAACTAATTGGTAGAAAAAGCCTTCATGGTCTGGGCGATATCTAAATAATGATTCTCACCATTTGTTCAGTCAAAAAATTGGTCTAATTAAAGGTTTTGTAAATAGATGTATACAATCAAGTGATTTAAAATTGAGAAAAGGAAATTTAGATATTTTAAAAGTTACTTTACTGCAGAATAATGATCTACTTCCGTTAACAGAAAGCGTTATAAAAGAAAGAATTCATGAAATTTACACTAATATACACTAAAATAGTGAGCATGAAAAATGATTAGAAAAATACAAAAAACAGATTCAAAGGTTACCTTCCCATATGTTCAAGGCATATAGGGGAAACTGGTAGAAGATTAGAAGAAGAGTTGCCGAACATAAAAGAGATTGCGAAATCGGAAATTTAAACACAGGTTTGTCTCAAAACTCACGGAATTTTGACTATTCTTTTTTATTTTGATTTTACTTACATAAGAATTTTAGCAAGAGAACAAAAAACTTATAAACGGCGAATTATTAAATCTATTTTTATGAAAAAATTACTAGAAGTTCAACCAATCTTCAGACTGAAGTACTGAATATTAACCAGATATATCAACGCATTATCAATATAGTATCAATGTCTTGTTTTGTCATCGTCCTAATAATTATTTTGAATTTTATTTCTTTAAAAATGTAATTAAAATTGGTTTGGAACCTCTCAAACCAATTTTTTGAGCCTCCAATCTTGAAAATAACTTATGTTTTTTTCGACATGAGCGTTAAATCTTTACTTTATCGAACGTTCTTATATTGAGAGGATGTTAGCTCGAAAATTTATCTTTCTCTTTATCTTTCCCGATGAAGGCCCGCATTGATTGCCGAAACTCTTAAAATAAAAACGAGATGTTTTTCAACAACTAGAATCGTTTTTTCTGTTTGTTTTAATTGGACCGTAAGACCGAAGAAGGAAAACCTGATTCAATTTTCAAAGTCTGTGAGTTGTTTCTAAATACATTTCATGAGATAAAAATAAATTCATGAGATAAAAAGAAATGGTCCCGCAAATTTTATATGTTCAGAATCGCGAAATAAGTGAATTTGTTCGAAAATTTAGGATAAATTTGCGACTTTCAAGGAACAACGGTTTAAAAGTTGATCTTTCCCGTCATTATCATAATTTGTGAAATCTCGCGTTCATCGCCAAACCTAGAAAATGATTCCAAAAAATTTGTCAAATTTATAAAATTGAAACTGAATCTTAATGTTCAAGTCTGGGCCAAGGACACGAATAAGTGAGTCGTGGAATGGAAATTTATGTGAAGATAAACATTCGAGATTCGTCGCTTGTGCTTCTTTCTTATCAGATATATCAGACACATATCAAATCTCAAATATACTCCTTTTCGAATTTTGAAAATTGAATCATAATCTTTAATTATTGATAATATTATTGAGAGTTATTGGCTTTTTAGTATTAACCAGTAGAGCATTTCTCGACATTGCAGGGTGACTGCAGGTAGGGGGAAACCTGGAAATCATGGAAAAGTCATAGGCTACAATAGCAAAATGCTCTCGTATTGTATCATTGTATTCTGACACTTGACATGATAAATTAAAAAATTGTTTTTTCTTCTTTCACGTTCAAAACGAGTGAAGGAGTGTTGGTAGTTGAATTAAATTTCGACACGTCAACTGCTGTATGTCTCCATATTTCAGAATACAAATACTGTAGATAATAGATAGCAATAATACGTGAACCAAAGATTTCCAGTTGATAAACGGTAAATCACTTATTTTTTGCCATGTAGTATTACAAACCATTACAATAGATGAATCGCTTTATAAAACAAAATTGCAGGAATTCATTCACATTGATACAATAAGTCTTTATATGTACCAAGAAATATAATAATATAATATTACACTCAACTCCCGATGTAAGAACGGTTTCGGGTATGGCTTGCATTGGCCTTGATCCTAAGTCGGAGGAATCCAAACGTAAACAGACAGGGCCGCATAAATCAGTCTATTGGATTTGGACGGATGTCGAACCTGATGCAACTAACGCGCGGATAGTGCGGCCCTCGAGCCGTTTGTCACACTTGTCTGAGCAGCCCCTCCCGTGCTCCTCGAATCCCGAAACCGCTGCGGCATCAATGCTCGGAATATCGTAAACAGGAGGCTTTTACATCGGGAGTTGAGTACAATTTGACGAAATTCTGCAATTGAAATCAAGGCATCATAAACAATGAGAAACTCACATTAAAATCTATTTAAAAAATTATGGTTGGTGAGAAGAGCAAGGCCAGGATGTCCTCTAAGCCCACTTTTATTTAATATATTAATATCAGACTTGGAAGAAGAAATGAAGAGAAAAGGGTGGGAAGGATGAGAGAAATACTTAGATGGAAAAAATTTTAATTTATACATGTATAAAAGACAAAGATAATGAGGTTTAGAAAAGGAGGGGGAAGAAAGAAAGAATGGACGGGGAGATGGAAGGGAATAAAATTAGAAGAAGTAAAAGAGTTTAAGTATTTGGAATACACCTTGCAAGCAAATGGAGATCATAGAACTCATATAGGAGGAAGGATGAAAAAGCAGCAGGGGTAATGAAACAGAAATGGGGAATATGAAAAAGAAGGTCTAAAAAAAATTGGAGAAGGAGAATGTGGTTATTTGATGCGCTGGTAGCTGGTATGGCCGGTATTAGGTTATGGAGCAGAGATATGGGGATGAAAAGAAAGGAAAGAGATTCAGAGTTTAAAAGTAAGGTATATAAGGTGGACGCTAGGGGTAGACTGGAGGACGTCGGGATATATGGTGAGAGAAGAAGCGCAAAGGGATAAATTAAGTACTAGAGTGGGAAAGAGGGCATGGAATTTTGAGACGAAGCTGAGGGAGGGGAATGGAGGGGAGTTAGCGAGAAAGTGTTGGATGGAGGTAGAAGAAAGGAGAGGGAGGACGATGGAATTAACGAGATGGGAAGAAGAAAGGAGGGAGTTCTTTAAGGCTATAGATATAGAAGACGGGACTGGAGTCAACTATGAAGAAGTGGAAGAAAGGGAGAGGAAAAAATAATTAATAGAAAGATGGAGAATGATTGAGGAATCAAAATATAACCAATGCTATGAGATGATAAAAAAGAAGGGAGTACCAAAGTATTTAGAAAAGGGATGGGGCCAGAAAAGATGGACCAGAATAGCAACATTTAGATTGGGAAACGAGGTAAGAGCAAGTATGTATTGGGAAAAGAAAGAGAACAGGAAGTGTAGAATCTGTGTATGGTAAGAGGAAACATGGAAGCATGTATGGGAAGGATGTAGGAGAGGAATGGAAGATAAAGGAAGCTGACAAGAGAATGTGTAAAGATTCTAGGGGAGGATGGTTTGGGGGAAGAGTGGCTGAAGCAGTTAGAGGGTGCTAGGGGAGCGAATGAGAAAGAATGGAAGAATGGATGCAAAAAATGGAAAAATGGAGGTACAAGAGAAGTGAAAGAAAAAGGAAACGGAAGTCGCTTAAATTAGAAGCGTAAAGATTTGTAAGTAATGGTTATGTAATAGCATAAGTAAATTAAGACACCAGTGGATGTTGCTAAAACAATTCGCTCTTCGGATGGCATGGGTCGTGAGGAATTAGTCTGATAAATCTAAGTTGTTCAAGTGGAAATCCGAGTATGAATGAAAAAAGACGCCTGGCAGGAGGAGACTTGGACCTGGCACGAAGAGAAGGCTCGGCAGGAGGAAGAGTTCTTTCTGGAAAATATCTGTCAGGAGAAGAAGTAGGCTCATGACGAGGAACACTTGGAATAGGGTCACCATTATGTAAACAGTCGAATTGTGAACTCAATTCTGCAAAAAGAAAGATGATTACATTTATTTTAACTACGCTGATATATCATGAACTCCTTGTAGCAAAATTGCGTGTCAAGACTTCGAGGACATAGGGGGAAGTGTTAGAGCTGTAAGTTCTTTTAATCAAACTATAAGAACTGAAAAAATTCCCTACAAGTAAATAAATTCACTTTCATTTTTCCGCTTTCTCCCAGCCTCCAACAAATTGAAGCTCATTTCAATTCACGCAAATGAAATCCCAGGCATTGTAAATTGAAATTTAAGTAGTGAACAGAAAAAAGGTGAAAAGGTGACTTTCCAAAATAGGAGAAATTCGTGAGACTCTATGTCGACTTTTAAGTAGTAAAAGGGTTATATTAATTTATTCTACTTACTAACAGAATTTAGTATAATGACCATGGTGAAGGTCAGAGTATGAACGATCCTCATTTTTTTTCAAAATACAGAAAAACAAGAATAACGCAGAATTTTCAGAACAGCGTAATTAATTATTATTGCGATGTTTCGTGTGTATATCCTATTCTATAATACTTATATTTTCACCTTATTGACCATAGATTGTAAGGAGTTTATCTCTTAGCATTACATGATTTATTAAATCCAGTGATGTTTAGTTCCTCGCACTTATATTATTTTTTTACCTTAAGAAACTTAGATAATATTTTTGAAAAGTAAACGCTAATTAAAGTGTCTTCAACTGTCGCTTTAACTTTTGTAATTTTTTTAAATACCATTTTTCAATCAGTCACTTCATTGTTTATTATTCTAAAACTTTGTTAAGCATTATAAGCAAACTTAAAATCCGAACGGAAAACGTAGAACGAGCATTAAAAATTTAAGAGTTGTTTTACAAAAAATAATTTCAGATCTCACAGCCAAAATTCGGCACTATATTGAATTCAATTTGAATCTCTTTAAATTGCTAAGATTTCAAATCGTAATATATTGCATTTCCAACAAAATAGATGGGCTTTCAACAGAAAAGTTAATTTTTAAATAAATAGTTGAATTTTCTACCAAAAGAAAAGAATTTGTGATAAAATAGTTGAATGTTTAACACCAACAAAAATATCTACAAAACATTTGAATTTTCAAACACAAAATATGAATCCTAACAGAATTTAATTTTCAAAAGACTAGTCCAATTTTCGACCAAAATAATTAAATTTTCAATCCAAGAGGACAAAAAACAAGAAATGTATTAGTTCACTTCTTATCAGATAAAACTCCAGATCTGAAATATACTCCTTTTCGAATTATGAAAATCTAATCATAATACTCTTCAATTTATGCTAATATTATTAAGAGTTATTGGCTTTTTAGTATAACTTTTGATTTCAGTTTTCAGAAATTCATAACACATATATTTTCTAAGTAACAGTTTCTTTTCATTGAATTCCAAAAACTAACTTATATTTCACAACAACAAAATTAATAAATACAATTTATATACATTCTTGTACATTTTATGATAATTATTGATTTTAATTACAAGAATTGTTTTTAATACCCATTTTGAATTTCGCGCCACCTACGGCCAACTAGCGCGCGACCATAACGCAAGCGCAGTTGCTTAAGGCGCCCACATTGGCGTCACTGTAGCATCGTTTTCAGGCTGATAGTGGAGCCCCTTGGGGTCGAGAAGAGGTTCCTCAACTATGTGTGAACACCAGCAGCGTAGGGACAAAGGTGCAGAGCGCGGTTACTCACGCGCATATTATTATTATAATATTAGGCGTAATATTAGGATATGGTTCACACGCCACTGACTGTTTACGTTCTAAACGAGCGAATGTTGTGTCCGCTTTAAGTAATCGTCACCTCTAAAGTTTTGTTAATTTCATTCATTTTGGAATGGGAAACTCAAAGAACTTCGCAGGGTAACCAGAGACAGGTTCAGACGTGCCAGTACTGGCAAAACGAAGAAACTATGGACGTCATTCACAACGATGAGGGACAAATACAGAGGTGCAATACGTAAGCCAAAGCAGGAGAGCCGGACCAACTTTTGCACAGACATCGAGAAGGGAGCTGAGGCGGCTAGACTGGACAGGCTACTTTCTCGAAATCCGGACGCTATTCTCGGCACTCTGAAATTGCTCGGAGGGGATAATCAGATTCGGACGGGGATACCTTGGCCCATCTGATCAGGGCACATTTTCCAGGCTTTTCAAGGGCTGGAGAAGGGGGGACGACAACTCAAAGGCAAGCAAAATCACCTGTGGCCCAACTGGGCCCCAAGCGACGGCTGGCCAACTAGTCGTCACCCCTGCCAAGGTCAAGTGGGCCCTGAAATCCTTCAGTCCTTACAAGTCTCCTGGCCCGGATGGCATATATCCAGCCCTCTTACAGGGGGCTGGAGAGATCATCATAGGGCAGCTAGTGAGACTTGCTACGGCTAGTTTGACGTTGGGATGTGTCCCGACGGCTTGGAGGGGTACGAGAGTAGTCTTCATTCCGAAGGCAGGTAGGATCGGTTATACTTCACCCAAGGATTTCCGGCCCATCAGCCTAACTTCTTTCCAATTAAAAACAGTGGAAAGACTTGTGGATAGATATATCCACGATAAGGTCTTGTCAAGCAGACCGCTCCATAAGGAGCAACACGTCTATAGGGCTAGTCACTCGACGGAGACGGCCCTAATCGGAGCAGTGAACCTAATTGAATGTCAACTGAAGAAGAAAGGCATTGTGATTGGAACCTTCATGGAAATCGAAGGAGCCTTTAATAACACCTCTGGAGAGGTGATCAGGGCAGCCATGATTGCCCATGGTGTGCCTGCGGCAGTCGTGAGATGGACGTGCCACATGTGGATGAATTGCTTCATCTACTCTCGAGTCAGGGTCTTCACGTCATAGGCTATGCGGACGATATATTAGTTATCGTGCGCGGTCAGCATCTGGATGTGCTCTTGGGAGTAATGCAGCAAAAACTGATGATAGTAGACTCATGGTGCAAGAAAACTGGATTATCGGTTAATCCGAGTAAGACAGATGCGGTTGTTTTCACCAGAAGGTACAAGTGGGGAACTACGAGTACATTGAAACTTGGAGGACAACAACTGGAAATCGAAGAACGAGCCAAATATCTAGGAGTATGTACGTATACCATTAAGCCATTTCCCTTTCAGGGTAGGCGTGACACTACCCGATTCGGGTAGTGTTTCTAGGTGGATAGTTTTCTTGTAGTTATAAATAACTACAAGTTTGGGCTCACCACACCCATAATATGCCAACAGCACACAGTATTCTCGAATGGTCACCCATCCAAGTACTAACCGCGCCCAACGCTGCTTAACTTCAGTGATCTGACGAGAACTGGTTTTTTCAGCGTGGCATGGCCGTTGGCCATGGAGTAATTCTGATAAGTAATTCTGGATAAGAAGCTGTCATGGAATGAGCACCTGGAAAACAAGTGCAAGAAGCTAGTAGCGACCCTATGGCTCTGTAGGAGAGCCATAGGGAAAAGCTGGGGCCTGAAACGGGAGACGTTTATGTGGATTCACACAGCGATCTTGCGACCCAGGTGAACCTATGCGGCGGTAGTCTGGTGGAGCAGGGTCGAGCTGTCCATTGTGAAGTCTCGACTGGAAAAGATCAGGGGACTGATTTTGAGAGGCGTCACTGGAGCTTCGAAGTCGACACCCACGATGGCACTGGGGGCACTAATAGGCTTAGAGCCCCTCCATCTTACCATCAAGGCCGTGGCTGCGAAGGCGGCCTGGAGGCTAAATTTGGTGAATGACAGAAGGACTGAACATGCCCAGCGACAAAATGGTCCCTCGCCACCTCTTCGACAAGAAGTATCGAGTTAGCCTATCCACGAAGGAGGAATGGGTTAACAGCGACGCATACCTGCCCTTTGATGGAGACAACTGGTTTATAGATGGCTTCAGGAACGAGGAGAAGGCAGGAGCCGGCGTATATCGTAGAAGGAATGGAATGAGCTTCACAATTGAGATGGGGTCCTACGCCAAAGTTCTACAATCTGAGATTATGGCCATAATCCAGTGTGCCTATAAGGCAAGGGAGTACGGAAATAAAAGGAACATCCGTATCTGCTGAGACAGCAGGGCTGCTATACTGGCCTTGAATGGAACAACGACTACGTCGCTATTAGTATTGGAATGCTTTGAAGCACTAAATACCTTAACGACCGAAAACCGAGTCACTCTGCTATGGATCCCTGGACACAGTGGTATCAAGGGCAATGAGATATCGGAAAGGCTAGCCCAGCTAGCAGCAGGAAGAAATTTTAGTGGACCCGAGCCAGTGGTAGGTATTTCCAGCAGGTCAGTCACTGAAGTAATTAACAGTTGGCTGACTGAGGAACATCAGAATGAGTGGGACTTGGGTTCTGGTTGCAGACAGGCCAAAACACTCTTGGGCTCAAAGCTTAACTCCAATCGAGCTAGGGAAATACTCAAGCTCAGGAGGAATGAAATTAAAGTCCTAACAGAACTATTCATAGGACATGGGAAGTTAGGATATCACAGACATAAGATAGGGCTTGCAGAAAGTCCCCTCTGTCGTCTGTGCGGAAAGGATAATGAGACATCTACTCACATCCTTTGTTACTGCCCTGCGATTGCGGGGAAACGTCTAACACTCACAGGTAATTATTTTATCAGTGAGTTGGAGATATCGGCCAATAGCGTGGCTGCGGTCCTCTCCCTATGGAGAGGGCTATTGGGTCATGCTTAGGCTTACAAGGGGACGCAACGGGATTACCCAAGCGTCAGGGGCTGCTAAGATCTCAACTCAGAACTAATAATAATAATATCAACTTCATGCATTTTATGTTTAATAATATTGTTGCACAATGTTTCAAATGTTACGCCAGAATTTATGTTATTATATACAGCCATATCCTTTTCGGGGTGAGCGTGACTCATACGGAGAGGAAGCAATGTGTGGAAGGGGGTATAGATTTTTTTTCATCCTAGGAAATATAATTCCAAGATTTCTTATCTGTTGATCAAAAATAAATTTGTTTTTTGATTTGCCTAATTGATAGCAGAAATGAGGATAATTTTCAATGTTGTCTTCTGACAACTGGCATGATAAGTTACGAAATTGTTTGTCTTCTTTCACGTTAGTGAAGGAAACTTGGTAGTAGAATTGAATTTCGACACTTCAACTGCTTTGTGTCCACTTAGTCCAAAATATAAAATACTGTAGATAATGAATATCAATAATACGTAGAACAAACTTTTGGAGTGAATTAATAATAATTTACTTATTTTTCCATATAACATTACAAAATATGACTATACATGAATAGTTTTATAAAACAAACATGCAGGAATTCATTTACATCGATACAATGACTCTTTATAGGAACCTACAAAATCACTATAAAGTTGATAAGAAAAATGATAAATTAAACAAATAATGTTAATTTTTTTGGTGTACATCATTTATCATATAAAAAAATATATAATCAAAGAAAGAATTCGTTTTTTAGACACGTGTATTATTAATATTAGTTTACCTTGAGAATCTAAAATCATGTTATAACATGAAATGTAGTTTTCATGTAAAAAACATTTCCTTTTCTACTTGAAAATTCTGTGAAAATTCAGCTGATTAAGGGAAATTTAAATCTGAAAAACCTCAAATTTGAATAATTTGCCACAAAAATTCTTTATAACAATGATGGTTGTTAGTTTTTGAAAATTTTTTGTGATTAAAATTTACTTCCTATATTAAATTCCTACATCTAAAATTGGTATTTTCAAACAAAACTAATTATAGATCGAGCAAGATTTTCAATTTTTAAACAGTTTCAGGTTATATATGAACGTCTTTCGTAGGGAGTCAGTTATACTAAACAAAAATAGTTGAAATTTAAGAAATTGAACTCAAAATAAATAAAAATTTTAATTCTTCTTTAAGGTCCAACATTAAAATTAAACTACGAAATTCCGGGAAATTAAAAAGAATCAAGATTTCTTGTTATTAGATAGTTTCACATTCACGGAATTAGGCTTGTTAAATAGAATTTGTGTCAAATATAATTTTCTGAATTATATTTGTATGAAGAAAAATGCACTTGATTCAAAGAAATTATCGTACTGAGGAGGTCCTTTAGAACATTCATTTAATCGAAGCGTCTCGTCGTCCCGAAATTCGGAATGTGTATTCAAATAATTTTAATATACTCCATTCCCATTTCCAACTCCCCGAATTTCTCGGGACAACTAGACCCAGCCTTCTTTAATCCAAAGAAATGGTTTTATGTAAACCAAATGTATAAAATTATTGTTGTAAATTAATATTGATATCAGCCAGTGAAATATTTACTGAGTGAAGAAACGCTGTTATTGGTTGAAAAAAATAAGAGAATTTTGTTTTCAAATCAGTTAGTTGATGTGATTTTGAATGAAGGAAATATTTCTTTCAAACAAATTATGTAAAGTCTACAGGTTGAAGTAAGACTTTTTCTTAATTAGAAGATGCAATTCCTTGGTTCAAAGAAACGTACCCAAATTTTATCAAATATTTTTCGAAAACAAAGAAATGGGTTTTTAATTTAAGTAAATATTTACGTGATCCTAAGATGCGTTATATTGTCTGGAATAAGTATGCAACAAAGTTAACAAAACTACCAAATAAGTATAAGTCCTAGTTTTTGGCAAATATATCTGAGAAATGACCCTTCTTTCGAAAACCCTAAATGTCAGACGCCCATACTATCACTTGATATTTGCATCACCAGCTCTTAGACTATTTGTTTTAAAAACAACTTAATGCATAGAAATAAAAGCAGTTCGTGATTAAACAAATAGCTTGATAGTTCTAATTAGCTACACTGCTAACTGAATATACAGATTTTATTTGAATACAAAAATGTTCCTTTATTGTTCGAAACTGATGCCATTTGACGTTGAGACATCATTTCCTATCAACTACATCATTATGAGCCTATATTAATGTTTCTCCTAAAATATTTCTATCGGAGAATGAAAAGAAAACGTTTTCATGTGTTTCCGCAAAATAGACTCTGGGACATTGAAAAAATATATAAGCCTTAAGAATACATTGACTTTTTATTGTGATTAACAGTTATTTCTAGGATTTTGATCCGATATCGGATCACGAACAGTGATGTATTTAACTTTTGCATTTTCTTAAATGTAATTATAGTGTGGAGAATTTTGGTTTACAGTTCTTTTACATGTAATATTCTATAATTCTTACTGATTGGATTAGAGTTGCCTATTGGAGTTTCACCCATTTCATCTTGGTTCAATAAGTTAACCGCGCCGCTGTTTATATTTATTTTCGCCCGTCTTCCAACGCCAGTAACACGAGTATATATTCCACGAAGAATTGTATTATTGTACATCAATATTGCCAAGACGTCACCAGTGGATGTTGTCAAAACAATTTGCTCTTCCGTTGGCATGGGCACTAATGCACCACGTGCTACTCTCAATTTAAGTGGTGTACCCTCAGGAAAAGTGTATCTTCGAATTTCAAACAAGCGGTGCGGATTCCTAAAGGGAATAAGCCGAACAAAACTAAAGTCTTCCAGTGCACATCTGAGTACGAGAGAAGGAGGATGCCTGGCAGAAGGAGACCTGGACCTCTCAAGAATAGAAGGCTCGGCGGGAGGAAGAGTTCTTTCTGGAGCATGTCTGACAGGAGAAGAAGAAGGTTCACGACGAGGAACATATGGAATAGGGGCGCCATTAGGTAAGCAGTCGAATTGTGAACTTAATCCTGCAAGAAGAAAAAGGATGAAATTTATTTTAACTTCGTTGGTATATCATAAACTAGGTTAGTATTTCATGAACTCCTTGTGGCAAAATTGCGAGGCAAGACTTTGAGGACATTGGGTGAAGTGTTTAAAGCCTTGAGTTCTTCTAATAAGACTATAAGAATTTAAAAAAAATCCCTATCAGTCAATAAATTCACTCTCATTTTTCGGCTTTCTCGACCAGACTCAAAAAAATTAAAGCTCATTCATATTACGTGAATTTGATGACTGTTAGGTAGCAGAGGGATTATACTTTATTTCACTCACCAATAAAATTCAGAATAAAGACCATGGTGAAGATTAGAGTATGAATGATCCTCATTTTTGCAAAATAGAGAAAAAAATGTAACACGTAGAATTTTCAGAACAGCGTAATTAATGATTATTACGATGTTTCTTGTATATATACTATTCTGAGATACTTATATTTTCACATTCTTAAGTACAGATTGTATCTCATGTGCTTATCTGTTAGCATCATTTGATTTATTAAATCCAGTGGTGTTTAATTTCTCGCACGTTTATTACGTTTTTACCTTAAGAAACGTAGATAATTTTTTTGAAAAGTAAATGCTAATTAAAGTCTCTTTGAGGCCACGCAACGAGAGGGTCACGTGACCACGTTAGTCCTCAATTTTTCTTTGCCAACTTACGTCCAAAAGAAATAAGATATCGCGCTCATAGTTTGGGAAATGAAAGAGGGGACAATAAAGTTCACGGCTCTGGTCTTTCTCGGTGGAAATTTTGAAAAAAAAATCCGAATAAAAAAAACTGGAAGCTATATCGATACTTTCCATTGTCAACTTACGTCCACACGGAAGGAGATATGGTGCTGAAAATTTAGCGCGCTAAGTAAAAGGCTCGAAGGAAGGCGGCTCTGGTCCAAAATATTTAATATTGTGAAAAAAGTTTTTTTTTTACTAATTTGGAGAAATACCGACCGTGCTGCAGAACACTGCAAGAAA
The DNA here is from genome assembly GCA_932195095.1 of Andricus curvator. Taxonomy (NCBI): domain Eukaryota; kingdom Metazoa; phylum Arthropoda; class Insecta; order Hymenoptera; family Cynipidae; genus Andricus; species Andricus curvator. The sequence goes on from CAKNYM010048286.1 coordinate 92,852, forward strand.
TTGTCCATTCTGTGCGTGTCTGAAATACGTATCAGCTGTTTCAGAGCAGCACTATCGCAGCGAGCAGACAACAAGTGAGAAGCGTAGTTTTCAATAATAATTATTATTTCTATAATTTAATTATAGTAATAATGATAATTTAAATTTAAATTAATAATTAATAAATTAATATAATAAATAAAATAAATAA